>JARYGA010027520.1:0-43668 GCA_030545235.1 Helianthus tuberosus
TGATGCAGCGGGATAAAGTCATTGCTTATGCTTCGCGCCAACTTAAGATCCACGAACGAAATTACACTACACATGATCTAGAGCTGGGAGCTGTTGTTTTTGCGCTCAAGATATGGCGACACTACCTGTACGGCACCAAGTGCACCATCTACACCGATCACAGGAGTCTTGAGTATATCTTCAAGCAGAAAGAGTTGAACATGCGACAACATCGATGGGTCGAGTTACTGAACGATTACGAATGTGCTATAAAGTACCATCCGGGCAAAGCCAATGTGGTGGCCGACGCCCTCAGTCGAAAGGATACTACACCTAGGCATGTACGAGCGTTGCAACTCACTATTCAGTCTAGTCTTCCTTCTCAGATACGAGATGCTCAGGTAGAAGCATTGAAATCAGAAAACGTCAGGGCTGAAGCCCTACGCGGCTCAAGTCAAAGGTTAGAACAAAAGGCAGACGGAGCCTACTATGTAACAGGACGCATTTGGGTCCCACACTATGGCAACTTACGCGAGCTTGTAATGGAAGAAGCTCATAAGTCTCGCTACTCAGTACATCCTGGTTCGGATAAGATGTACCACGACCTCAGAACTACATACTGGTGGCTTAGCATGAAGGCCCACATAGCAACTTACGTTAGCAAGTGTTTGACTTGTGCGAGAGTCAAAGCGGAATATCAGAAACCATCAGGCCCACTCCAACAACCTGAGATACCACAATGGAAATGGGAACAAATTTCCATGGATTTTGTTACTGGCCTACCTAGATCTCAACGTGGGAATGATACTATTTGGGTGATCGTGGATCGACTCACAAAGTCTGCTCACTTCTTGGCTATCAAGGAAACGGATAAGTTCTCCACTCTAGCAGACGTATACCTTAAGGAAGTTGTCTCGAGGCACGGGGTGCCCACATCTATTATTTCTGATCGTGACGCACGTTTTACTTCAGAACTGTGGCAAGCAATGCACAAATCTTTTGGCTCTCGTTTAGACATGAGCACAGCTTATCATCCTCAGACAGATGGGCAGTCTGAGCGCACTATTCAAACTTTAGAAGACATGCTTCGAGCATGCGTAATTGACTTTGGCAATGGTTGGGAAAAACATCTGCCACTTGTGGAATTTTCATACAATAACAGTTACCACACCAGCATTAAAGCTGCTCCATTTGAGGCATTGTACGGGCGTAAATGCCGATCACCTCTTTGTTGGGCAGAGGTGGGTGTCAGTCAGATCACAGGTCCAGAAATGGTAGTTGATACTACTGAAAAGATTGCTCTAATACGACAACGCATGGCGGCAGCTCGTGACCGTCAGAAAGCATACGCCGATAAAGACAGGAAACTACTCAAGTTCCAGGTTGGGGATCGAGCGTTATGTAACACCTGTGCCTTCACGGCCATCAAACAAATACCAAAGCAATGAAATATTGTATTTCATACTTGGTATTTGTAAAAATATGTGTATCATTTGCACATATCAATTCTTGTTCAATTTCAAACTCTAAATCACTTTCTGGAAGGTTATACGCGCACCGATGCGTAAATATAACCAGTTTAATGCAACAAACACTCCGGAATAGTGACATTGGCTTAACATACCTTAAATAACCTTTACATAACTTAGAAATAAGTTTTGAAGGCTTTGGTATGGCAAAATCAAGTTAAATCGCTTACAGGGACTAAAGTTGACAAACTGCGAAAGTATGCCAATTTGAACTGTAACAGACATTCCGGAACATGACCATAAGTTAAACACACCTTAAATATCCTTTATATAGCTTAGAAATAGGCTTTGAGGGGTTCGGTGTGCTAAAATAAACTTTTGGGTCATTCAGGGACTAAAAGTGTCAAAAAGTGCACAAGTTTGCATTTTCGCGCATAACTTACGTTCTGAATACATCCGGACACCCAAAAATTTATGTAAGCATGACTACATTATATTTTAGTGTTCGCCATAAGAAAAATCCATTCGTCACGTCATTTGGATCGTTTTTCGCGCTTATGCGCATCCCGTCGTAATTAAGCGAACATCGCGTTCGTACGACCAAACGAACCATCATCCGACATATTTTTGAACATGTTTCAAGTCCACAATGTTTAGGCATCATTTTAGGGCCTTAAAGTTGGCTTTACGGGCCTTAGAAGTGTCGGAAATGGCCTTAAACACGTGCAGGGACCTAAACTGTCATTTTTGAAACATATGTGCAGATCAGAGGGCCCAAGCGGCCCGCATTGTGTTTGCATGAATCTAAAGCGGGCCGCATGGCACCTTCAGACCAGATTCAATGTTTGTTTTTGCAACTTGCAGCTGATTAAACCCCATCCACATGTTTTAAACTTGCCTAATCAGCAAGATAAGATCAAGATTTAGCCACCATAACATTTGGACAAGTGTACGGCCTTGATCGTTTCCCCTTTTCCAAGAAACGATCCTAACGGTTACCCGAAAACTATATATACCCATCCACCCCCATTGCATTTCTCACTAGAATTCTGATTTTGAGAGCTCTAAGTTGAAACCATTGTTTCATACCTGAGTTCTTGAGTCGGGATTAGCATTCGGGGACCCTGGGTTAGTATTCTTTCGTTTTTTTCCTTATTTTTACTGCTTTTCGAGTCAGAAAGTCAAACTTTGTTTGACTTTCAGCGTTGACCAGTAATGGTCAATGCGAAGTTCGTTTGAACTTCGCAACGTGAGTGTAGTCACGTTGGTCATAGTCCTTTGGGACTATGCCCACTGATTACCACGTTGTCTAGAGTCGTAGGGTAGGCGATCTGATAAATCGCCTATACCTTCGAACTCGACCCATTTGGTCGATCATTAGGATCCGACCAAATACATTAGGTGACCATAGTAGGTAGGGAATAACCTTCCGAGGTTATACCCTATGGTCACATCGTTTAAGTAGTTGTATGATAGGTAGTTTATATGCCTTAGGTAAATTACCAGAATACCCTTTTCATGTATAATTGGTAATTAAGCATATGTAACCTAAACTTTTGCCACATAACTGATTATGTAACATGTTTAGGCATATAACACTTGTCATAGGACTAGTTAGGCGGTCCGAACGCGTTACACGCGAACGACGCGTTAAAGTAGCATAAGCTTCCTAAACGGGTCGTAATGGGTCGTAGACACTTAGGTTAAGTTTCATTTAGTATGTAGGCTTTGTTAAACCATATCATATGAGTTCCTATACTCATTTGGTTTACAAACCCTAATGCTACCCAATCTTCCGATTTAGGTCCGGTTAATTAACATAGTTACCTATATTAGGTGCCGTTTGATTTCCGTGATCTCTAGCTTTGATTGGTTGTTACTCAAGGACTACTAAGCAATCTCAAGTGAGTACATAGACCCCTCTTTTACTGTTTTCCAAACTGTTTTGGGGTGGAACACATGTGCCTACTTGTTACTTTCATGCTTTCCTGTTTTCACATCATATACTTGTTATGTTCATTAGTACACTATTAGTACATGATTTACATTACATTTCTGCTAGGTATGTTGACTGATAGCATGCTAGCGCATTGATTTACATGACTTTTCTACTTTGTATGTTAACTTAGCATACTTAGTACATCATTTTACATTGCATCTCTGTTGCATATGTTCCAGTAACATATGGACACATTGTTTTACAGCTCTACCTTGTATGTTTACTCTAGCATACTAGGTACATTATCTTCATCACATGCTTACATTTTGGTATGACATTTGGTTTGTTTAAATGAGACAATGTACATTCATTAACACCGATCACGCCGCTCGGTAGTAGGTAGTGGTACCATAGGACTTGACAAATCCCATTCCTGAAATCTCGGGTTTGTTTGGACGTAAGGAATGACCGAATCCGAATACATATTCTCTTGATAACTCACTTTTACATAGTTATCCGTCTGTCTCAAGGCTTGGATGTATGAATTTTCACAATACCGCATAAATGTTCATATTCAGTATAGCATGCATATATCTTACAAAACATAACTTTGATTTAAACCAAGTTTTACTTCAATACTTTGTTTTGTACATTTTACTTATGGTTTAAGTAGTCTTAATTTTACTTACCATACATATCATTTTGGTTATACATTACTTGACTACTTTTGGACTATCAACATTTGACATTGGTTTTACATTACATGATTTACATTAGACATGAACATTTTACATCTTGATGGTTTGGTTTGATTATGTGATTAAGTAACGATGCGTGTGTAATATGATACAAGCATGGTGGATACGCCGCTGGTACTTCCTATATATAAGTGTTTGTATGGTATTACATATTGTAGCGTTATTTGAATCATTTCAGTTTGATACATATAACATTTTATACAAATAACATACTTATCACAAGACATTGTTTTACAAAACAACTTATCTTTTACAAACTCATTTAACTTGGTTATTCATTTAACTATACATTATTCACTTATTTATACCTATCATCTGAACTCATTGTTTTTCAAATGATTTACAAAACAAAGCAAATAACAAGGTTCATGACTAAACATTTTCTCAAACATAAGTCATGACACCTATTTTCACAAAACTTATGTATCTCACCGGCATTTTTATGCTGACGTACCATATTTTCACATGTGTTTTTCAGGAGCTGTTGCATAAGTTGATCAAGATACACATAGGCAGACTTGGGCTTTAGTGACAATAAAAGATGCAAGACTAGTTAATTATAGACATTGTAACACTTTTAATCAATAAAACGAAACTTTAATTTCCATGGTTGTGAAACATTAATTCTGTTGCAACACGCCCCGATGTTTCCGCCACGTTTTGTATGTTCCACGTGGTCGGGGTGTGACAGAAAAGATGGTATCAGAGCCAATGGTTATAGGGAATTAGGTTATTAGTAATTAGTAATGCTTTGACCTAGTCTATAACCTTCTTAGGACCCTAACGCGAGTTTACTTGCGTTTAGTCATAAAACAATACCGTCACCTATCCTTAGGCGACGACCACAACAAGAACATAAAATTCAAAACCGCTTTGAAAACTAATCATCTGTTCTAGGATGATTGATTACTAGGTTTTGAACCCTCAGTTATAAGGTTTTAAACTCTCTGTTATATGGTTTTGAACCCTTTTGGGGTTTTCAAAAACATCGTCAAGGTTTTGGGTTTTAAATAATGTGAACACGTGCAAACTGGAAGGGTGAATGCCTGTATTCTGGGTTTTCTGTCTAGGCAAGCACTTCGTATACATCTCATCAGACGCGAGACCAGTTGTGCTTACCTGGGAATTCTTGGGATGAGTGTTCACTTATAGGCGAGCATGTCTTCGCGATACATTATTTTTGACCCATTTACTTTGATTTGTCATCATCTCAATGTACCCATTTACTTTGATTTGTCGTCATCTCATTTGTTTGCCTTAGGTAACAAACAAATGATCACAATTTTCATTCGTTACCATTTTGTATTGATTATCCAATAACCTTTCACTCGTTTCTTCCTCTGTCTTTCATTTTCTTCTAGAATGTCTATTCCTCTTGGAACTGGTCAAATGCCCGAGCGAACAGCCAAATTTGTCCAGCAAATTGGCGAAGTGATTCAGAGGACTGTGGATTTAGGTATTGCCATGGCTCGTCTTAACAATGAAGCCTCTCGTCTTAACAATGAAGCCTCTCGTCTCGACAATGAAGCCACTCAAGAGACACCAAAGGAAGCAGTAGTCAGTCTTGCAACAACATCAAGGAAGCGTAAGGCTTCAAGGAAACCCGCAGCGGTTACACCTAATCAAGCTGGACCTAGCCAAGTGGCAAGGCCACCAGCTAGGAAGCAGTACTTAGGAACTGCTCCTAGGTGCAAGCGATGCAACGGTCATCATTCAAACCTCCTACCCTGCTGGAAATGTACCTACTGTGGACGGCGGGGACATTTGGTCAACACATGCCGCTTTGCTATCCAGAACAAAGCTGTTGCAAATCTTGCTGCTACCCAACCCCAAGTCAACCCTACTCAAGCTCGTTTCCCGCGTGGTACTTGCTACAACTGTGGCGATACGAGCCATTTCAGGAACAACTGCCCGAAGATAGTCAGTGCAAATCCAACCCTCGGATGAGCATTTGGCTGAACAAAGGATGTTGCTGTCTTATGCCTTTGTTTCTTTTGTTTTCGTGTAATGTGAAACAATCGGTTTTGTTTATAAATAAATCGTTGTTCACAAATTCTGATATACAAGTATAGTTACATGTGTGTATGATTTTCCTATGATACCTACATCAAGGAACTATGTTCCTTACAAACTACTCTTGTGATTCTCACTTTCAAGTGATCGCTCATAATTTCCTCGAAAGATCTAAGTACTCGTTTCATTCTAAGAAACGAAGTACAGGAAATAAAGTGAAATTATGAGTAATCGTGCTTTTTTCACATCAGTACCTTTAAATCCTTGGTTAGATAACTAAGGGTATTTTCAAATCTCATACCCATTACGTTTTGATTTTTCAACATACACAGTACCGGTATTTCAAAACAATCTTCATGATCTCAAAACATTTCGTATAGTTTGAAAACAATTTTTCTAGATGCATTGTCTATGTTATTTCAAAAACATTGGCCATGTTATCAAAACCAACCTTGCTAATTTCAAAATATTTCATATAGTCTGAAGACAATATTAACACAATACATTTTCTGATCAAGTGCATGATTTCGAAAAGCATCATTCATGTCTTTCAAAAACCTTATACATAATTTCAAAATTCATCTCACATGATTTTAAAACATTTTTATAAATATACCTATATAATACACCTACTTTATGATTTCCAAAAAGTATTATATATAAGGTTTCAAAAACATTTTTTTTCCCCATGCATAGTCTTCCAAATATATTTTCCTCACACACTTACTTAACCTTCAAATTCTGCTTCATATGTCGCCTTGACATATCTAGCATCTCAACCTCATAAGCATTTTACTTCATGTTTGGACTTAAGCACATCCCGTGCAAGAATTCAAAGCATCTTCAACTTCAACAATCCATATGGGATCTTTTTATCTCCATAATTAGACCCTTGTGGATGATCATGATTCAAATCAGAGTCCTTAATTGGATTCTTTATGTACCTTAATTCGAACATTTCGAGTTCTAGTAATCGAAATCGAATTTTCTTTTTGAATCTTTCTATCTTTATAGTTGGATTCTCGAAAATGTTTAAAGTACCAAATGAAATCCACAAGATGGATTCCTAGTGTGCTTTAAATACATGTACTCTGTTAGCAGAACAAACTTCTAGTTAGCAATTTTGTGGTTATGTGACTATGTGTTTATTCATCTTATGTTTTCTTTCATGCATTTTTGTGTTTTTAATACTCTGGATATTCGTTATCCAAATCCTCGCAGGATCTTTCATATCTTCATATGAGAGATTCGTAGCAGGATATTCAAAGGTACTACCTTAAATCCTTAATGGGCTTCTATGTAATAGTTAAGACCCTTGGATTTATATAGTACCACTCCAGACCCTTTTTAGTGGTCTAGTCTAAAGGATTGATTCACAATTTGGTTAAAGAATGACATCTAGTGATGTAGCTGGACAGACTCCTTGATAGTCTATTTAGATCATTTATTGATCTAGTCTACGGGACTCTATGGCGGTCTAGTCACACTCATCACAGGATTGTTCATTTGGTTTTACCCTACGCATTATAAAATAGACTGTGTGAACTGTGCAAGGAATTGTCTAATTATGGAGGCCTACATAATTATGAAATTTAGTGCATAGAAACCCAGTAAGGTTTATTATGTGTAAGAACCGATAGTGACAACAATAACAAAATGAGAACGATGTAATGGAGGTACGGTGGACGCACCAATGACGCTTCGTATACTTGTATATAAGTATCCCTCTTACATTGCAAGCATAATGTTATTAAAGTTACTAGAAGTTCAGAACCCTAACCAATGTTGTTCGATCTTTTCAACTTCATGCTTTCAAGCTCTCACAAGTTTCCTCTAAATAAATTTCGGGACGAACTTTCCTAAAGTAGGGGAGACTGTAACACCTGTGCCTTCACGGCCATCAAACAAATACCAAAGCAATGAAATATTGTATTTCATACTTGGTATTTGTAAAAATATGTGTATCATTTGCACATATCAATTCTTGTTCAATTTCAAACTCTAAATCACTTTCTGGAAGGTTATACGCGCACCGATGCGTAAATATAACCAGTTTAATGCAACAAACACTCCGGAATAGTGACATTGGCTTAACATACCTTAAATAACCTTTACATAACTTAGAAATAAGTTTTGAAGGCTTTGGTATGGCAAAATCAAGTTAAATCGCTTACAGGGACTAAAGTTGACAAACTGCGAAAGTATGCCAATTTGAACTGTAACAGACATTCCGGAACATGACCATAAGTTAAACACACCTTAAATATCCTTTATATAGCTTAGAAATAGGCTTTGAGGGGTTCGGTGTGCTAAAATAAACTTTTGGGTCATTCAGGGACTAAAAGTGTCAAAAAGTGCACAAGTTTGCATTTTCGCGCATAACTTACGTTCTGAATACATCCGGACACCCAAAAATTTATGTAAGCATGACTACATTATATTTTAGTGTTCGCCATAAGAAAAATCCATTCGTCACGTCATTTGGATCGTTTTTCGCGCTTATGCGCATCCCGTCGTAATTAAGCGAACATCGCGTTCGTACGACCAAACGAACCATCATCCGACATATTTTTGAACATGTTTCAAGTCCACAATGTTTAGGCATCATTTTAGGGCCTTAAAGTTGGCTTTACGGGCCTTAGAAGTGTCGGAAATGGCCTTAAACACGTGCAGGGACCTAAACTGTCATTTTTGAAACATATGTGCAGATCAGAGGGCCCAAGCGGCCCGCATTGTGTTTGCATGAATCTAAAGCGGGCCGCATGGCACCTTCAGACCAGATTCAATGTTTGTTTTTGCAACTTGCAGCTGATTAAACCCCATCCACATGTTTTAAACTTGCCTAATCAGCAAGATAAGATCAAGATTTAGCCACCATAACATTTGGACAAGTGTACGGCCTTGATCGTTTCCCCTTTTCCAAGAAACGATCCTAACGGTTACCCGAAAACTATATATACCCATCCACCCCCATTGCATTTCTCACTAGAATTCTGATTTTGAGAGCTCTAAGTTGAAACCATTGTTTCATACCTGAGTTCTTGAGTCGGGATTAGCATTCGGGGACCCTGGGTTAGTATTCTTTCGTTCTTTTCCTTATTTTTACTGCTTTTCGAGTCAGAAAGTCAAACTTTGTTTGACTTTCAGCGTTGACCAGTAATGGTCAATGCGAAGTTCGTTTGAACTTCGCAACGTGAGTGTAGTCACGTTGGTCATAGTCCTTTGGGACTATGCCCACTGATTACCACGTTGTCTAGAGTCGTAGGGTAGGCGATCTGATAAATCGCCTATACCTTCGAACTCGACCCATTTGGTCGATCATTAGGATCCGACCAAATACATTAGGTGACCATAGTAGGTAGGGAATAACCTTCCGAGGTTATACCCTATGGTCACATCGTTTAAGTAGTTGTATGATAGGTAGTTTATATGCCTTAGGTAAATTACCAGAATACCCTTTTCATGTATAATTGGTAATTAAGCATATGTAACCTAAACTTTTGCCACATAACTGATTATGTAACATGTTTAGGCATATAACACTTGTCATAGGACTAGTTAGGCGGTCCGAACGCGTTACACGCGAACGACGCGTTAAAGTAGCATAAGCTTCCTAAACGGGTCGTAATGGGTCGTAGACACTTAGGTTAAGTTTCATTTAGTATGTAGGCTTTGTTAAACCATATCATATGAGTTCCTACACTCATTTGGTTTACAAACCCTAATGCTACCCAATCTTCCGATTTAGGTCCGGTTAATTAACATAGTTACCTATATTAGGTGCCGTTTGATTTCCGTGATCTCTAGCTTTGATTGGTTGTTACTCAAGGACTACTAAGCAATCTCAAGTGAGTACATAGACCCCTCTTTTACTGTTTTCCAAACTGTTTTGGGGTGGAACACATGTGCCTACTTGTTACTTTCATGCTTTCCTGTTTTCACATCATATACTTGTTATGTTCATTAGTACACTATTAGTACATGATTTACATTACATTTCTGCTAGGTATGTTGACTGATAGCATGCTAGCGCATTGATTTACATGACTTTTCTACTTTGTATGTTAACTTAGCATACTTAGTACATCATTTTACATTGCATCTCTGTTGCATATGTTCCAGTAACATATGGACACATTGTTTTACAGCTCTACCTTGTATGTTTACTCTAGCATACTAGGTACATTATCTTCATCACATGCTTACATTTTAGTATGACATTTGGTTTGTTTAAATGAGACAATGTACATTCATTAACACCGATCACGCCGCTCGGTAGTAGGTAGTGGTACCATAGGACTTGACAAATCCCATTCCTGAAATCTCGGGTTTGTTTGGACGTAAGGAATGACCGAATCCGAATACATATTCTCTTGATAACTCACTTTTACATAGTTATCCGTCTGTCTCAAGGCTTGGATGTATGAATTTTCACAATACCGCATAAATGTTCATATTCAGTATAGCATGCATATATCTTACAAAACATAACTTTGATTTAAACCAAGTTTTACTTCAATACTTTGTTTTGTACATTTTACTTATGGTTTAAGTAGTCTTAATTTTACTTACCATACATATCATTTTGGTTATACATTACTTGACTACTTTTGGACTATCAACATTTGACATTGGTTTTACATTACATGATTTACATTAGACATGAACATTTTACATCTTGATGGTTTGGTTTGATTATGTGATTAAGTAACGATGCGTGTGTAATATGATACAAGCATGGTGGATACGCCGCTGGTACTTCCTATATATAAGTGTTTGTATGGTATTACATATTGTAGCGTTATTTGAATCATTTCAGTTTGATACATATAACATTTTATACAAATAACATACTTATCACAAGACATTGTTTTACAAAACAACTTATCTTTTACAAACTCATTTAACTTGGTTATTCATTTAACTATACATTATTCACTTATTTATACCTATCATCTGAACTCATTGTTTTTCAAATGATTTACAAAACAAAGCAAATAACAAGGTTCATGACTAAACATTTTCTCAAACATAAGTCATGACACCTATTTTCACAAAACTTATGTATCTCACCGGCATTTTTATGCTGACGTACCATATTTTCACATGTGTTTTTCAGGAGCTGTTGCATAAGTTGATCAAGATACACATAGGCAGACTTGGGCTTTAGTGACAATAAAAGATGCAAGACTAGTTAATTATAGACATTGTAACACTTTTAATCAATAAAACGAAACTTTAATTTCCATGGTTGTGAAACATTAATTCTGTTGCAACACGCCCCGATGTTTCCGCCACGTTTTGTATGTTCCACGTGGTCGGGGTGTGACACGTTACTCAAAGTTTCACCCTGGAAGGGTGTTGTTCGTTTTGGCAAAAGGGGCAAACTCAATCCACGATACGTTGGACCGTTTGAAGTCATAGAGAAAATAGGCAAAGTGGCCTACAGACTGAACTTACCAGCTAAACTCAGTGCAGTTCACAACGTTTTCCACGTGTCGAATCTGAAGAAGTGTCTGTCAGATGAGACCCACATAGTTCCTTTGAAGGAGCTCACTATCGACGAACAGTTACGATTCGTCGAGGAACCTGTTGAAATCACGGACCGGGATGTTAAGGTCCTCAAGCACACTAGAATACCTCTTGTTCGAGTTCGTTGGAACTCCCGTCGTGGCCCAGAGTATACCTGGGAACGAGAAGACCAAATGGAACTCAAATATCCCCAGTTGTTCGAAAACAATGCAACTACTACTGAGGCTGAAGCTACTACAGAATTTCGGAATGAAATTCCAAATCAACGGGGGGGTGATGTGACGCCCCAGGAAAACCAGTAAACTACACAACAAAACACAACTAGCTTCCTCGGTAACTACGTGTTAAATTTCGGGACGAAATTTCTTTCAAGTTGGGGATAATGTGACAACCCGAGTTTCCAAGGTTCCTGCTCGACTTAACCTAGTAATTGTTTGCAAAATGTTTTGATTTTTTTTATATATAATTGGTGTGCATCATAAGTGTGTTGTATGTATATACTTGATTGTGTTAATAATATGTTTAATATCAACATGGGAGTAATAGATGAAAACACCCTCCCTGATGAAAACACATGGTGTTTTCGTCCATGTGTGCTGGCGAAAACAACAAATGGGCTTTAGGCCCAGTGGGGATTTATATAATTATTTTATAAAAAATCTTCACGGAGAAGTTTCTCACTTGGCAAACCTTATCCTATTGTTTCTCTCTCTACCTCTGAAACCCAACAAACATAATTCCTCATTTGAAGCCAAACCTCTGTTTAATTTTCGGTTAGTGATTTTCATGATTCAGTTGTTTTAGATGCATATTGTATGATTATTGGATGTTTAATCATGATGTATGTATATATTTATATATGTGATTATGTGATCGATCATTGTGTGCTTGTTAGATAATTATTATCTATGAACTGTCTGTATATTTGATGTTTTGATCAACAGTGGGTCTATGTTAATGAATGATAAACTGATTAAATTGGGATCCTGGTATCGCATGATGTAGGCAAATTATATATTACATATCAATGATTGATTAATGACTTGTAAATGATTAATCATGTAACGATTAGATGAGATTATAGTTGTTGGGTTTAAGTTACAGTGAGTGTTGGTGAAGATGATGTTCTGGACGAAAACACCCAACACCCAACAAAAATGTAAACTGGACGAAATCACATAAGGTGATTTCGGCCCACATTTTGTTTTCGGCCCAAGAGATTTTAAGCCCAAAGTGTTTTTGTCAAAGTTATAAGGCCAACGAAAACACCCCACATTTAAACATAACTGGACGAAATCACTAAAGTGATTTCGGCCCAGATAAGATCTCGGCCCAATGAGGGATTTCGGCAATAGGGTTTTCGGCACATAAGGGTTTTCGGCTAGCTAGTGATTTCGGCCCAACTGTTATCTTGTTAACTGGTTAAATTTATTAAGTTGTTAACTTATTAAATTACATATAATAACTCTGTTAGTTATGTAACTATGTTTAGCCTACTAACTGAGTTAAGTTCATTAACTCAGTTAACTTTACTCACTATGTAAGATTCATGGATGACATTCTGTTAAATATGTAACTTAGTTAAGAAAAACATGTGACACAGTTAGTTACCAGTTCTGTTAACCGTATACCCCTGTTTATATATGTTAATTCAGTTAAGCATACTAGCTTTATTAACTGTGATGTTGGTTAACTATGTTAGAATTAATTGAGAAGGCTATTATGAGGAAGATGAATTGGCATGAATTGGAGTAACTGTTTACATGATACTAGAATGCAAATTGCTAGACACACTCTGTGATATTTCTGTGATAGTGATTGCATGCAAAATCTTACAAACATGTACTGACTGAACATACGTGCACTTTAGGATTTGATTGATTACTTGCGAGCACATAGTTTAGCATACCGAGCAAACCAAGGTGAGTTCACACTCTTACCAAGGCATGGGATTCCCGGGGTTGGGAATGGGTTGATTGATTAATTACGCTTAAGAATTATCGGAATTTCATACCATAGACCTCGGGAGAGGAAGGTTAATGGTAGATACTGCTAGACTAGTGATACATTACTCCTCTTCGCACACACGCCGGGATTGGCCGCGATACTAGAACAACCTTCGCAAACATGCCTGGAATGGTCGCGAACTATACTCTAATCTTCGCAAACATGCCTGGAGGGCCGCGATACAAATATACCTAGTCTAGAGAACATATGGGAAACCCCCACTAACTTCGCAAACATGCCTAGAGGGCCGCGATACCATTACATACGATACATGATTACTAAACGAACTTACGATTTACGATACGAACACTATAACTGAATAACCCACTGTGAACTCGCTCAACTAGTTGTTGACTCTCTGTTACATGCCTTGCAGGACCATAGGTACTTATGGAGCTTGCACGGGAGGCGCGGTCGTTGTGGGCATGGATGGTGGATATTTTGATAAAAACTTCATGACTTTTTGAACTTATTACTTATGTTGGGTATTAACATTTATGCTTCCGCTAAACATTGATACTATACTTTGGTTTTTGGAACACCTTTCATATTGGTTGGTTGAATTACTCTTGCTATTTACATTGTTCAATATGATTGGTGGCTTGATCCTGGTCAGTCACGCCTCCAAGCGGTGGTACTCCGCGTGTGGATTTGGGGGTGTGACATAAAATCTCGTGGCCATGATTCTTAACCCAAAACATTTGTTTAATTAAACCAAATTGTAAATCATCTCGATAGTAAAACTCGAATGGTTTATATTATTTAGAAAACATCGTTGTGTGACATCGCTTCAAAATCGTTTACCCAAGGGAACTAAATAACGCCACGGTATGTAATATGATGAAAACACTTATATATAAGAAGTACCAGCGGCGTATCTACCATGTTTTCATCACATTACACCCGTCCCGTTATCTAAACACTTAACCAAAAACCAATCGTTTTGTTTAATTCGTTTAACTCATTTAAATCGTGTCAAAATCGTTTAATTCATTTAAATCGTTCCAAAATCGTTTAATTGTTCCAAAATCGCTCTCGTTTTAATTGTGAAAACTACTTTTGGTCGTCTCGCTAATAACATCCAAACCTTTGCAACTCGTCCATCGCTAATTCTCGCATTAATAAACCACCAAAGGGTAAATTAACAATCACAGATTCAGTCGTTACCCACATAACCCCCACACATCACCATGGGTGCAGTCTGATAACGGGATTTGTCAGATCCTATGGTACCATAACCTAATACTGGTCGGTTCGGCCAAAACTAATGAATGTTATTTGTTATGTAATTACGCCCAACAAGTTTGTTCACATTATCGAAATCGTTATTAATTTGATATAAACCATATTTATCATTTCGAAAACCATCGTTAAAAACATCAAAATCATTTAGCACATATGAATCACCCCAAAACAATTTAAAACAGTAAAAGAGGGGAACTATGTACTCACTTGAAGTGCAAAGTATCCTCAATCAAAAGAACTCAACAAGCTCAAGCAAAACAAGGAAATCAAGCAGTACCTAGAAATCGGATCACTAGATAAATAATCGACACCTAAATTGGAAGATCAGATAGAATGAAGTCTTGTAAACCAAATAAGTATTGGGACTCATGTGATATGGTTTAACAAAGCCTGCATCCTAAATCGGAACCTAACCTAAGTGCTTTCTGTGACACCTGTGTCACTTCAACCATCAAACAAATGCCAAACCAATGAAATATTGTATTTCATACTTGGGATTTGTAAAAATATGTGTATCGATTGCACATATCAACTCTTGTTCGATTTCAAGCTCTAAATCGCTTTCTGGAAGGTTTTACACGCACTGATGCGTAAATATAACCAGTTTAATGCAACGAACACTCTAGAATAGTGAAATAGGCTTAACATACCTTAAATAACCTTTACATAACTTAGAAATAAGTTTTGGAAGGTTTGGTATGGTGAAATCAAGTTAAATCGCTTACAGGGACTAAAGTTGACAAACTGCGAAAGTATGCCAATTTGAACAGTAACAGACATTCCGGAACATGACCATAAGTTAAACATACCATAAATATCCTTTACATAGCTTAGAAATAGGCTTTGAGGTGTTCGGTATGCTAAAATAAACTTTTGTGTCATTCAGGGACTAAAAGCGTCAAAAAGTGCACAAGTTTGCACTTTCGCGCATAACTTACGTTCTGAATACATCCGGACATCCAAAAATTTATGTAAGCACTAAAATATTTTATTTTAGTGTTTGGCATAAGAAAAATCCATTCGTCACGTCATTTGGATCGTTTTTCGCGCTTATGTGCATTCCGTCGTAATTAAGCGAACATCGCGTTCGTACGGCCAAACGAACCAACATCCGACATATTTTTGAGCATGTTTCATGTCCACAATGTTTAGGCATCATTTTAGAGCCTTAAAGTTGGCTTGACGGGCCTTAAAAGTGCCGGAAATGGGCTTAAACACGTGCAGGGACTGAAACTGTCATTCTGCAAACTTACTTCTGATCTGTGCAGGCCAGGCGGCCCGCCTCAGTTTCTGAACATCCTCACGCGGCCCGCGTCCACCTTCTGGACCCGATTAACTGCATTTAACAGCAGTTTCCAGCTGTTTGATCCACAACCACACACTCACACATGCTTAGTCAGCTGATAAGAACCATTTTTTGCCACCATAAGGTTCCGACACTTGTACGGATGCGATTAAGGCACGATATTCGACAAACGATCTTAACGGTTCTCCGAATACTATAAATACCCCATCACCCCAACTTCAAAAATCACTAGAATCTGATCTAAGTGACTCTAAGTTGGAACCATTGTTTCATACCTGAGTTATTGTGATCTAGATTAGCATTCGGGGACCCTTCGTAAGTATTCTTTCGTTCTTTTATTGCTTTTCGAGTCCAAAAGTCAAACTTTGTTTGACTTTCAGCGTTGACCAGCTTATGGTCAATGCGAAGTTCGTTTGAACTTCGCAACGTGAGTGTAATCACGTTGGTTATAGTCCCTTGGGACTATGCCTACTGATTACCACGTTGTCTAGGGTCGTAGGGTAAGCGATCTAATAAATCGCTTATACCTTCGAACCCGACCCATTTGGTCGATCATTAGGATCCGACCAAATACTTTAGGTGACCATAGTAGGTAGGGAATACCCTATGGTCACATCGTTTGAGTAGTTGTATGATAGGTAGTTTATATGCCTTAGGTAAATTACCAGAATACCCTTTTCATGTATAATTGGTAATTAAGCATATGTAACCTAAAATTTTGTCACATAACTGATTATGTAACATGTTTAGGCATATAACACTTGTCATAGGACTAGTTAAGCGGTCCGAACGCGTTTCACGCGAACGACGCGTTAAAGTAGCATAAGCTACCTAAACGGGTCGTAATGGGTCGTAAGCCCTTAGATTAAGGTTTCATTTAGTATGTAGGTTTTGTTAAACCATATGACATGAGTCTCTATACTCGTTTGGTTTACGAACCCTCATTCTATCAGATCTTCCGATTTAGGTCCGGTTTATTAACATAGTTACCTATATTAGGTGCCGTTTGATATCCGTGATCTCTAGCATTGTTTGGTTGTTACTCAAGGACTACTAAGCAATCTCAAGTGAGTACATAGACCCCTCTTTTACTGTTTTCCAAATTGTTTTGGAGTGGAACACATGTGCCTACTTGTTACTTTCAAGCTTTCCTGTTTTCACATCATATACTTGCTATGTTCATTAGTACAATTATAGTACATGTTTTACATTACATTTAATGCTACGTATGTCTATTGTTGCATACTTAGTACAGGTCACATGCTACATATGTCTATTGTTGTATACGTAGTACAGGTCACATGCTACGTATGTCTATTGTTGCATACTTAGTACAGGTCACATGCTACGTATGTCTATTGTCGCATGCTTAGTACATTTGTTATTCATCACATGCTTACATTTTGGATACATATTACATGATTTACATTAGACATGAACATTTTACTTTGATAGTTTGGTTTGAGTAAGTGATTAAGTAACGAGGCGTGTGTAATATGATACAAGCATGGTGGATACACCGCTGGTACTTCCTATATATAAGTGTTTGTATGGTATTACATGTCGTAGCGTTATTTGAATCATTTCAGTTTGAGACATATAACATTTTATACAAATAACATACTTTTCACAAGACATTGTTTTACAAACAACTTATCTTATACAAACTCATTTTACATGGTTATTCATTTAACCTTACATTTATTTATACATATCATCTGATCTTATTGTTTTTCAAATGATTTACAAGACAAAGCAAATTACAAGGTTCATGACTAAACATTTTCTCAAACATAAGTCATGAATCCTATTTTCACAAAAGCTATGTATCTCATAGGCATTTTTATGCTGACGTACCAATTTTTACATGTGTTTTTCAGGAGCTGTTGTATAAGATGATCAAGATACACATAGGCAGACTTGGGCTTTAGTGACAATAAAAGATGCAAGATTAGTTAATTATGTTGTATTTCCTTGTTTGTTAAGACATTGTAACACTTTTAATCAATAAAACGAAACTTCAATTGCCATGGATTTGAAACAATTAATTCTGTTACAACACTCCCCGACATTTCCGCCACGTTTTGTATGTTCTACGTGGTCGGGGTGTGACACTTTCGACCCGTTACGACCCATTAAGGTAGCTCACGCTACTTTAACGCGTCGTTCGCGCAAAGCGCGTTCGAGGCGCCTAACTAGCCCTATGACAAGTATTATATGCTTAAATATGTTTAAATATGTTGCATAATCAGTTATGTGACAAAAGTTTAGGTTACATATGCTTAAAATTCAATTAAGCATGAAAAGGGCATTTTGGTCATTTACCTAAGGCATACAAACTACCTATCATACAACTAATTAAACCTAAGTGACCATAAGGTATAACCTTGGAAGGTTATTCCCTATACAACTATGGTCACATAATATGCTTGGTCGGATCCTAATGATCGACCAAGCGGGTCGAGTTCGAAAGTCTAAGCGGTTGTTTAGACTGCTTGACTTACGACTCTACACAAGCACTAAACTAAAAGTGACGAGCTAAACATGTTAAAACATGCTTAACTAAGTTAGAAAACAGGTTTTGATATCAAAAAAAATAGTTTTGATACCCAAGAATAGTTTGGTTACAAAATACGCATAAATACGCATTTTGACCGAAACTATGACTCGTCACTACACCTCATCAACGTGGTAATCAGTAGGTATAGTCACACGAGACTATAACCATCGTGATTACGCTCACGTTGCAAAGTTCAAACAAACTTTGTGTTGACCAAAGACTGGTCAAAGCAGAAAGTCAAACACTGTTTGACTTTTGCTTGAAAAACCCATAAAAGCTCGAAAGAGTACTTACAAAGGGTCCAAGCTAGGAAGATCTTGATTCAAGTTGCTCAGGTATGAAGTGCTAGACCCCAACTTAGAGCAATTGAATCAGATTTATGAGGAATGAATGAAACTTGGGTGGGTATTTATAGAAAACCCATAACCGTTAGGATCATTCCGCGCAATTCGTGCTTCGATCTTGACCGGGCACATGGTTTTAAAATACAATGGGAACACTAAAAACCATCAAATTCATCAAATGGTAATGAAAAACCATGGACAAAACCATCAAAAACAGGCTGGAAAGCCAGATTCAATGTTTCTGATCTGGGCTGCTGACGCTGGCTGCGTAAGAATAGGACCAGGCTTACGCGCCCCTCCTGGTAAGTTTGGCAGATTTACACTTTTAGCCCCTACAAGCCAAAAACTTGGTTTTTGATGCATTTTTGACACGTTTAAGCCTCGTTAACCCCATTTCAAAGCTTTAAAATGAAGTTAAAGTATAGGGAACTTAAAATATGTTCAAAAAAATCTCGGATGTCAGTTCCTTTGGTCGTACGGTTGCGTTATTCGGTTAATTACGACGGGAGTCGTAACGAACGCAAAAACGATCCAAATTAAGCGACGAATAGAAATTTATCATGCCAATCACTAAAATAAAATATTTTAATGATTACATAATTTTTTGGATGTCCGGATATATTCAGAACGTAAGATATGCACGAAAATGCAAATTTATGCACTTTTTGACGCTTTTAGTCCCTATTGATCAAGAAAGTTTATTTTTGCGCACCAAACACCTGAAAGCCTATTTCTAAGCTATGTAAAGGATATTTATGGCATATTTAACTTATGATCAAGTTCTGGAATGTTCGATAAAGAACGAATCGGCATACTTTCGCAGTTTGACACAAATAGTCCCTGCGATCGAATAGACTTGTTTTCAACACACCAAACCATCCAAAACTTATTTCCAATTTATGTAAAGGTTATTTAAGGTATGTTAAGCCTATTTCACTGTTCCGGAGTGTTTTTTGCGTTAAACTGACTGCGTTTACACACCAGTTTGCGTATAACTTTCCAGAAAACGATTTAAAGCTTGAAATGTAACTCGAATCAAATCAAAAAATCATCAAACACAAATACACATATAATAACACCAAAACACATTGTTTTATTAATAATTGATATTGTTTTACATTGTACATCGATTACATAGCACAGTTGTCACAATCTCCCCTACTTTAGGAAATTTCGTCCCGAAATTTTAACTAGAGGAAGCTTGTGAAAACAACTGCGGATATTTTGCCTTCATCTGGTCCTCACGTTCCCAAGTAAACTCTGGGCCACGTTTGGACTCCCAAAAAACTTTGACCAACCGAATTCGTTTGTTCTTCAACTGTTTGACTGCACGGTCAATTATCTCCACAGGTTTCTCGACAAAGTGCATAGTCTCATCAACTTGAATTTCGTCGAGTGGAATATGAAGATCAGCATCGACCAAACATTTTCGCAAATTGGACACTTGGAATGTTGGGTGAATATTCCCTAGCTCTAGAGGTAGCTCTAATCGGTAGGCAACATTTCCGACTCTTTCAACAATCTTAAATGGTCCAACATATCGAGGTGCAAGTTTTCCTTTCTTTCCAAATCTCACCACTCCCATCCAAGGTGACACCTTGAGTAGGACACGGTCTTCGACTTGAAATTCTAGGGGCTTGCGTCGCATATCCGCATAACTCTTTTGACGGCTTCTTGCTGTCACAAGATTATCGTGCACCTTCTTGATTTAGCCTGTTGTTTCCAGAATAAGCTTAGGTCCAGTAAGCTGAGCTTCACCGATCTCATTCCAACAGACAGGTGAACGACATTTTCGACTATATAGAGCTTCGAATGGTGCCATATTAATGCTAGCATGATAACTGTTGTTGTAAGAGAACTCGATCAATGGTAGATGAGAATCCCAATTACCACCAAAGTCTATCACGCATGCTCTAGGCATATCCTCCAAAGTTTGAATCGTCCTCTCAGATTGTCCATTTGTTTGGGGATGATAACCGAGCAACACGATCGGAAATAATATCCACAAGAACACCATGTCGTGATACAATCTCATCAACATAAATCTTTGCAAGTTTATCAGCAGATAGATCCTCACAAATCGGAATAAAATGAGCTGACTTCGTTAATCGATCGATAACAACCCAAATAGCATCATGACCTTTAGACGTACGCGGTAACTTTGTGATGAGATCCATAGCAATGTTCTCCCACTTCTAAACCGGTATCTCTAGTTGTACAAGCAAACAAGAAGGTCGTTGATGTTCAGCCTTGACTTTGAGACAAGTTAGGCATTTCGATACATACAAGGCAACATCCTTTTTCATACCAGGCCACCAATACTGAGTACGAAGATCCTTGTACATTTTATCAGCACCAGGATGGATAGAATATCGAGACTTATGAGATTCGTCCATCACTAAAGTGTGGAGATCATCTTGCTTCATAATCCACAAACGATCCTTGAAATAGAGTAACCCATCGCCTTTCGTTTCGAGTTTAAGATCGAGTTGAAGCGGTAGCTCATATTTCAATAAGCCTTTGATCACACAAGATCCTTGAGCTTCAACGACACAAGATTGAATATCCGATAGAGTTTGAACAGAATGAAGCTTGACTCGATCCTTTCGACTAAGCGCATCGGCTACGACATTCGCCTTACCAGGATGGTAGCGAATTTCGTAATCATAGTCGTTTAAAAGTTCAACCCATCATCGTTGCCTCATGTTCAGCTCCTTCTGATTAAGAATGTGTTGGAGACTTTTGTGGTCTGTGAAAACCACACACTTCGTGCCATAAAGATAGTGTCTCTAGATTTTTAGAGCAAAAACTACGGCACCCAATTCAAGATCATGAGTGGTGTAGTTCTTCTCGTGAACTTTCAGTTGTCTAGACGCGTAGGCTATGACTTTACCTCGTTGCATAAGAACGCAACCAAGTCCTAGATTCGTAGTGTCACAATAGACAAAGAAATCATCGTTTCCATCGGGCAAATACAAAACAGGAGCATCACACAGCTTCCGTTTCAGCGTTTGGAACGCTTCTTCTTGTTTGGGTCCCCATTTAAAAGGCTTATTCTTCTGAGTCAAAGAAGTGAGTGGAACCGCAATCTTCGAGAAGTTCGAAATGAAATGACGATAATATCCAGCAAGACCAAGAAAATAACGAACTTCTGTAGGTGTTGTTGGTGTATTCCAATCCTTAATTGTAGCAATTTTGGATGGATCCACATGAATACCCTGCTCGTTGACTATATGACCCAAAAACTAAACTTCTTTAAGCCAAAATTCACACTTGGAGAATTTAGCAAAAAGTTGTTCCTTCTTTAGGAGTTCTAGTTTCAAATGAAGGTGTTGCTCGTGATCGGCTCGAGACTTCGAATAAATGAGAATATCATCAATGAACACAATGATGAACTTGTCTAAATAAGGTTTACAAACCCTATTCATTAAGTCCATGAAGATAGCTGTCACACCCCGACCACGTAGAACATACAAAACATGGCGGAAATGTCGGGGAGTGTTGTAACAGAATTAATTGTTTCAAATCCATGGCATTTGAAGTTTCGTTTTATTAATCAAACATGAAAGTTTACATTGTTTTAAACAAGAACCAAAGAGTACATAACATAAATTAACTAGTTCTTGTCTCGTTTTAAGTCACTAAGGCACAGGTCCGCCTAAGTATGTCTTGATAAGTCCTATGCATCATCTCCTGAAAACACATGTGAAAATAGGTACGTCAGCATAAAAATGCCTGTGAGATACATAGGTTTGTGAAAATTGGATTCATGACTTATAAGTTTAGAAAAAGTTGTTGTTTAGCAAAAGTCAGTCATGAACCTTGTAATTTGCTTTGTCTTGTAAATCATTTGAAAAACGATAAGATCAGATGATATGTATAAATATGAGAATAATGTATGGTTAAATGAATAACCATGTAAAATGAGTTTGTATAAGATAAGTTGTTTGTAAATCAATGTCTTGTGAAAAATATGTTATTTGTATAAAATGTTATATGTCTCAAATTGAAATGATTCAAATAACGCTACAATATGTGATACCATACAAACACTTATATATAGGAAGTACCAGCGGCGTATCCACCGTACTTGTATCATATTACATACGCTTCGTTACTTAAATCACTTACTCAAACCAAACCACCAAAATAAAATGTTTCACAATTGTAGAAATTTTTATGTATAGTCAAATGTCTATTGTCAAATGTATATCATGTCAACAGGTTCAACTGGTTCACACGGTTCAATAGTTACAAACGGTTCATATAATCAAAGGGTTACGATGGTTCACATAGTCAAATGGTTACAACAGTTCAAAATGTAGTATAATGTGTTCATATGCTGGATGTGCATATGCAACAGAAATGCAATGTAAAACAACGTAATAAGTATGCACGTAATGGACATACATAGCATAAGTGTAATGTAAAACAATGTACTAAGTATGCACACAATGGGCGTACATAGCATGAAATGTATTGTAAAGTGATGTACTAAGTATACACACAATGGACATACATAGCATAAAATGTATTGTAAAGTGATGTACTAAGTATGCACACAATGGGCATACATAGCATAAAATGTATTGAAATCATGTACTATAAATGTACTAATAAACATAGCAAGTATATGATGTGAAAACAGGAAAGCATGAAAGTAACAAGTAGGCACATGTGTTTCACCCCAAAACAGTTTGGAAAACAGTAAAAGAGGGGTCTATGTACTCACTTGAGATTGCTCAGAAGTCCTAAGATAACCACCAAGCAATGCTAGAGATCACGGATATCAAACGACACCTAATATAGGTAACTACATTAATAAACCGGATCTATAATCGGAAGATCGGATAGAATGAGGGCTCGTAAACCAAATGAGTATGGGAACTCATGTAGTATGGTTTAAGAAAGCCTAGATACTAAATGAAACCTAGCCTAAGTGCTTACGACCCATTACGACCCGTTTAGGTAGCTTATGCTACTTTAACGCGTCGTTCGCGTAAAACGCGTTCGGAACGCCTAACTAGTCCTATGACAAGTAAAATATGCCTTAACATGTCTAATATTGTTACCAAATCAGTTTAGATACCAAAAATTATGTTACATATGCTTAAAATGAATTTTGGCATCAAAAAGGCATTTTCGTAATTTACCTAAGGCATATAAACTACCTATCATACAACTACTTAAACGAAGCGACCATAAGGTATAACCTCGGAAGGTTATTCCCTATATACTATGGTCACCTAATGTGCTTGGTCAGATCCTAATGATCGACCAAACGGGTCGGGTTCGAAAGTATAAGCGATTGTTTAGATCGCTTACCTTACGACCCTATATAAGCACTAAACTAAAAGTGACGAGCTAAGCATGTTAAAACATGCTTAACTAAGTTTAAAAAACAGGTTTGGTATCAAAACAAACGGTTTTGATACCTAAAAGTAGTTTGGTTACAAAATACGCAAGAAAGCGCATTTTGGCCGAAACTACGACTCGTCACTGAGCCTAGATAACGTGGTAATCAGTAGGTATAGTCACTAAGGGCTATAACCATCGTGATCACGCTCACGTTATGAAGTTCAAACGAACTTCGCATTGACCATAAACTGGTCAATGCAGAAAGTCAAACAAAGTTTGACTTTTGGACTCGAAAAGCAATAAAAGAACGAAGGAACACTTACAAAGGGTCCCTGCAAGATTGATAATCCAAGTATTCTCAGGTATGAGGTGATGAAACACCCCAACTTACAGAAATCTCAGATTTCAAGTGGGTTTTGCAATGAAGTGGGTTGGGTATTTATAGTTTTTGGTTCACCGTTAGGATCGTTTCTTGGAGAAGAGGGAATGATCACATCCCTACACTTGTTGGCAAGCTCATGAACATCAATTGGCCCCCCATGATCAGTTAGCAACATGTGGAAATGGCCTTTGGAGTGTTTAAAAGCTGATAACAGCAGCCAAAAATGATTTTCTGCATCTGACCCCTGCTTGCGCACCGTAACACTAAAAGTGTTGAGGTGCGCAAGGACCTTGCAGGTCTGACACTTTCAAAAATGGCAGAACAGGCCCCTGAAGCTCCAAACTTGCTATTTGATGCATTTTTGACACATTTAAGCCCCGTTAACCCCATTTCAAAGCTCTAAAATGAAGTAAAAGTATAGGGAACTTAAAATGTGCTCAAAAATATCTTGGATGTCGGTTCGTTTGGCCGTACAATCGCGATGTTCGCTTAATTACGACGGAATGCGCATAAGCGCGAAAAACGATCCAATTTGCATGACGAATGGATTTTTCTCATGCCAAACACTAAAATAAAATATTTTAGTGCTTACATAAATTTTTGGATGTCCGGATATATTCAGAACGTAAGTTATGCGTGAAAGTGCAAACTTGCGCACTTTTTGACGCTTTTAGTCCCTGAATGACCCAAAAGTTTATTTTAGCACACCGAACCCCTCAAAGCCTATTTCTAAGCTATGTAAAGGATATTTATGGTATGTTTAACTTATGGTCATGTTCCGGAATGTCTGTTATAGCTCAAATTGGCATACTTTCGCAGTTAGTCAAGTTTAGTCCCTGTAAGCGATTTAACTTGATTTTGCGCTACCAAAGCCTTCAAAACTTATTTCTAAGTTATGTAAAGGTTATTTAAGGCATGTTAAGCCTATTTCACTATTCTGGAGTGTTCGTTGCATTAAACTGGTTATATTCACGCATCAGCGCGCGTATAACCTTCCAGAAAGCGATTTAAAGCCCGAAATCGAACAAGAATTGATACGTGCAAAAGATACACATATTTATACAGATCCCAAGTATGAAATACAATATTTCATTGGCTTGGTATTTGTTTGATGGTCTATGTACTCACTTGAGATTGCTCAGAAGTCCTAAGATAACCACCAAGCAATGCTAGAGATCACGGATATCAAACGGCACCTAATATAGGTAACTACATTAATAAACCAGATCTATAATCGGAAGATCGGATAGAATGAGGACTCGTAAACCAAATGAGTATGGGAACTCATGTAGTATGGTTTAACAAAGCCTACATACTAAATGAAACCTAGCCTAAGTGCTTAGGACCCATTACGACCCGTATAGGTAGCTTATGCTACTTTAACGCGTCGTTCGCGTAAAACGCGTTCGGAATGCCTAACTAGTCCTATGACAAGTAAAATATGCCTTAACATCTCTAATATTGTTACCAAATCAGTTTAGATACCAAAAATTATGTTACATATGCTTAAAATGAATTTTGGCGTCAAAAGGGCATTTTGGTAATTTACCTAAGGCATATAAACTACCTATCATACAACTACTTAAACGAAGCGACTATAAGGTATAACCTCGGAAGGTTATTCCCTATATACTATGGTCACCTAATGTGCTTGGTTGGATCCTAATGATCGACCAAACGGGTCGGGTTCAATAGTATAAGCGATTGTTTAGATCGCTTACCTTACGACCCTATATAAGCACTAAACTAAAAGTGACGAGCTAAGCATGTTAAAACATGCTTAACAAAGTTTAGAAAACAGGTTTGGTATCAAAACAAACGGTTTTGATACCTAAAAGTAGTTTGGTTACAAAATACGCAAGAACGCACATTTTGGCCGAAACTACGACTCGTCACTGAGCCTAGATAACGTGGTAATCAGTAGGTATAGTCACTAAGGACTATAACCATCGTGATCACGCTCACGTTATGAAGTTCAAACGAACTTCGCATTGACCATAAACTGGTCAATGCAGAAAGTCAAACAAAGTTTGACTTTCGGACTCAAAAAGCAATAAAAGAACGAAGGAACACTTATAAAGGGTCCCCGCAAGATTGATAATCCAAGTATTCTCAGGTATGAGGTGATGAAACACCCCAACTTAGAGAAATCTCAGATTTCAAGTGGGTTTTGCAATGAAGTGGGTTGGGTATTTATAGTTTTCGGTTCACCGTTTGGATCGTTTCTTGGAGAAGAGGGAATGATCACATCCCTACACTTGTTGGCAAGCTCATGAACATCAATTGGCCCCCCATGATCAGTTAGCAACATGTGGAAATGGCCTTTGGAGTGTTTAAAAGCTGATAACAGCAGCCAAAAATGATTTTTTGCATCTGACCCCTGCTTGCGCACCGTAACACTAAAAGTGTTGAGGTGCGCAAGGACCTTGCAGGTCTGACACTTTCAAAAATGGCAGAACAGGCCCCTGAAGCTCCTAACTTGCTATTTGATGCATTTTTGACACATTTAAGCCCCGTTAACCCCATTTCAAAGCTCTAAAATGAAGTTAAAGTATAGGGAACTTAAAATGTGCTCAAAAATATCTCAGATGTCGGTTCGTTTGGCCGTACAATCGCGATGTTCGCTTAATTACGACGGAATGCGCATAAGCACGAAAAACGATCCAATTTGCGTGACGAATGGATTTTTCTCATGCCAAACACTAAAATAAAATATTTTAGTTCTTACATAAATTTTTGGATGTCCGGATGTATTCAGAACGTAAGTTATGCGCGAAAGTGCAAACTTACGCACTTTTTGACGCTTTTAGTCCCTGAATGACCCAAAAGTTTATTTTAGCACACCGAACCCCTCAAAGCCTATTTCTAAGCTATGTAAAGGATATTTATGGTATGTTTAACTTATGGTCATGTTCCGGAATGTCTGTTATAGCTCAAATTGGCATACTTTCACAGTTTGTCAAGTTTAGTCCCTGTAAGCGATTTAACTTGATTTTGCCCTACCAAAGCCTTCAAAATTATTTCTAAGTTATGTAAAGGTTATTTAAGGTATGTTAAGACTATTTCACTATTCCGGAGTGTTCCTTGCATTAAACTGGTTATATTTACGCATCAGCGCGCGTATAACCTTCCAGAAAGCGATTTAAAGCCCGAAATCGAACAAGAATTGATACGTGCAAAAGATACACATATTTATACAGATCCCAAGTATGAAATACAATATTTCATTGGCTTGGTATTTGTTTGATGGTCTCAGTGACCCAGGTGTCACAATAGCTGGGGCATTTGTCAAACCAAAAGGCATAACAGTGAACTCGTAATGCCCATATCTCGTACGAAAGGCAGTTTTGGGAATATCTTCTTCAAGTACACGAAGTTGATGATACCCAGAACGCAGATCGATCTTGGAGAAACATGAAGCACCTTGCAGCTGATCAAAGAGATCATCAATTCGAGGTAGGGGATATCTATTCTTGATGGTAAGCTTATTAAGCTCACGATAATCGATACACATTCGAAATGATCCATCTTTCTTCTTCACAAACAGGACAGGAGCGCCCCAAGGTGAATAACTTGGTCGGATGAATCCTTTATCAGATAACTCTTGAAGATGTTTAGATAATTCTTGCATCTCCGACAGTGCAAGATGATAAGGTGCTTTCGCAATCGGGTTGGCATTGGGTACAAGGTTAATATGAAACTCGACTTGACGATGTCACACCCCTTTCTGTGGCGGAAGCACGAGGTGTGACCGTGAAAGGTTTTCATTGCATACGATTGGTAAACATACTACATGCTTATAAAATAACTTCAAATGCAAAACATTACATAACCGAAATCGTAGTTTTAGTGTTTACATCACAAGACAGCATTTTGTCTGAAAAGTTACAACTTTATTGAATGATAAACATAAACGACATCCACAAGCATGAGTAAGACCGCACGCACATCCATCTTAGTTACCTGAAATACATGTGAGTTTTGGAAAAACGTCAACATAATGTTGGTGTGAATTCATGCAGTGATTGTTTTGAATGCTTAAATACTTGAATAAAATGAAGGTTTGAATGTAACTTGTAAAACGTATCTGTAACTGAGTACTATGAATGTTTGAATGTATTTATAACACGTATCTGTAACTCCGTACTATGAATGTTTGAATGTGTGAGATCGCTAGTGGTTTACAAGGCCACTAACATGTGTCACGACATAGGAAGCCACCAAACCTAGGCATTTTTGTCGACTTTTACTGAGACACAGATGCACTCATTGGTAGAAGTAGGCCAAGAGTGGGGTTGCCTGAAACCCATTAGATCTAACCTTTTGTTTCGCGGTCTGAACGTATACGTTGATTAATGGTGCTTATGGTACCCTATTCGGGACATGATCTAGAATGTTTCACTTGAATGTTTTTGTACTCATCATACTATTTGTAAACATTGTAACATATGTAACATGTTTTTCACCCCCAAAGTTATAAAACCAAAAACAGTTAAAGAAAAAGGGGGAGCATGAACTCACAACTTTGCGTTCCTTGCGTCGTAAACTTCACCGGGTTTGCTTAATTAACGTCGTGACCTATACGTGTTTTCTTAACGTTAGTCACTAGACTTGTATCACACAAGTACAAGTCACTGTCTTTTCTGTACGTATTCTTGTGTTAAAATAACTTATATTTTTAACTATGTGTCTTACTTATATTATTTTCTCAAAAATAAATATAAGTTTCTTGTATTTTGCACCCGAATTATGTATCTTGTATGTTGTATGTGTATTTTTGTTACAAAAATTATGGCGAGGTTTATATTCGAAAAGCATAGTTTAGAACACACTAGCAAACATTTATCTAGAAAATATTTACTAAGTGTTAGGATTTTCAGAAAATTTCGCCATAGCCTCCTTTGTAAATGGAGGTATCCATGCTAAGTAGCATATCATTTTCTTTAGCATATAACACGTTAGATCGTTCTTCAATAATCAACCCGACATTCTGACATGCAAGATACTACTTTTGTCGTTTCAGTTTTAATATATAAAACTGGACTGTTTTCGGACATTTTAATAAAATAGTTAACTTATTCCAATAATTCCCAAATTTTTACAGAATGTCTTTACGAATCATATATTATTGTGTAAAAATATCGGGGTCCAGTTCATCATCAATATTTTATAGAAAATCATTTACCGAACTGCGATCAGATTTGTTATTTTCTGACTGCAGCCTACGGAATAATTCGTTTAAAATTCATCGTAAGTCCGTTTTACGAAATTCCACTTGGAGGGTCACAATGACATCATTGATCATCTACGGTATAAATTTCAGGGGCTGGTTCTACTCAGGTTTAAAGTTATGATGAAAAATATAACGGCAGTAAAAATGCAGCTTGAGCTTCTGTCCAAAAATAGCCCTTTAAAAATAGTAAACGACTTCGAAAAATTACGATTCCAGTGCCATTTGATCCATTTTTCGAAAATACATAATTTAGGCTTCAGAAATTCGGTTTTTCGATTTATTATGGTCAGTTTACAGCCCTTTGAAGTTGGCTGAAAATGTAATTCAGCATGTCTCTTTATAGTTTAAACGTTACTAAATCGTATCAACAAATGTCCGAACAACGGGTTTATCAAGAAACCAATGATCAAATATCATGTATGATTTAACCAACCCTCATCCAACAAGATTTCATCTTCATGTAATCTTTTATGTTCAAGTTTCATGTAAAGTTTCATATTCATCATCTTAGTGTTCTTGTTCTTGTGATTTAATCATAAACATCATACTACATATCTTAACTATGAACAAGATGAAACAAGGTGAAATGAGACTTACTACTAGCACAAGGCTAGGGTAGAAATTCTAGTGCAAAGATGATGAGAAAAAGATGATGAAAAAGACTACAATAAAGCTCCTTTGAATGCTCCTCAAGATGCAACCTCCATGGATCACCTTCAAAGCTTTGAATGGAACTTGAATATGATGAAGATGATGGTGTTAATTGGTGGTGATGGTTTCGGTTTGGGGGAGCCGAAAGTGAGAGAGAGAGGGTGTGTCACACCCCCAAAATCCACACGCGGAGTACCACCGCTTGGAGGCGTGACATGACCAGGATCAAGCCACTAATCATATTGAACATAAGTATACAGTAAAAGTCATTCATCAATACGATAGGTGTTTCCAAAACCAAATACAAACAAGTGTGTAGCGGAAGCATTTAAAGTAAAACCCAACATAAGTTTAAGTACAAAATGTCATAATGTTTAACAACACATTTCACGATCCAAGTCCACAACGACCGTGCCTCCCGTGCAAGCTCCATAAGTACCTAAGGTCCTGCAAGGCATATAACAGAGAGTCAACGACTAGTTGAGCGAGTTCACAGTTGGTTAATTAGTTATAATGTTCATTTCGTAAATCGTATGTTCGATTTGTAATCATGTATTGTATGTAATAGCATCGCGGCCCTCAAGGCATGTTTGCGAAGTTTAGTGGGGGTTTCCCCTGTTTTCTAGACTAGTTATATTTGTATCGCGGCCCTCCAGGCATGTTTGCGAAGATTAAAGTATAGTTCGCGGCCATTCCAGGCATGTTTGCGAAGATTGTTCTAGTATCGCGGCCGATCCCGGCATGTTTGCGAAGAGAAGTATGTGTATCACTAGTCTAGTAGTATTTACCATTGACCTTCCTCTCCCGAGGCCTATGGTATGTAATTCCGATAACTATTAAACATAAATAATCAGTCGACCCATTCCCAACCCCGGGAATCCCATGCCTTGGTAGAAGTGTGAACTCACCTTGTTTCGCTCGGTATGCTAAGTATGTGCTCACGTTTAATCAATCACGTCCTAAGGTATGCACGTATACATAGTCAGTTTGTATTAAAGTTGTTTGTGCGTAAACATAATCATCATGAACATCGCATCAATTACATTACACGTATTTGCAATCATACAAGTAATACTTATATACATAACAGCAGTTGACTAGCCCAGTTAAGTTCAACAGTAACAAATTACCAAACAATAAACCCAGTCGACGAAACACTTCTGTTTCGTCGATTACTCTTGGCGAAACACTCTGTTTCGTCAATTACTCTTAGCGAAACATTCTGTTTCGTCGGTTCTGTAACAGCAATAAAAACAAAGTCATAAAGATCAAAAAAATATCCTAATGGCCGACATCTAGCCACCACCTCCCAACCTCATTGGACCTCCAATAACAAAAACCGATTGGACCTTTATTATCACAAACCGATTGGACCTTTAATGAGTTATCAACACTACCAAACATCATCATGATAAATTGGCGGTTCACAAGTTCCCACCCATTGACCACCGATTTTTCCACCAATCTCGTTTACAATGAGCATCCCATGTTACCTTCCAAAATCTTATCCATTCCCAACTGACAAACCATGTGGTGTTCTTTATTTTACAAAACAACAACATATATACAAACAAGTAGTAAATGATTCATGAATAACATAACCTGCCAACACACATGGGCCGCAACTAAGAGCATTCATCAAATAGACTTTATAGTCAATAACAAGTAATCGATTCTTTATAATACACACTAACCGAGATGAAAAGAACGATGAATAAGCTAAGGGGGGGCTTCGAGAGTTCCAAACAGCCGTCACACAGAAGAGAGGCGCTCTAGGGTTTCTATTTTTGTTACGTGTGACGAATGAGACAGTTCCGTGTACTTTATATGCATACAAGTGAACTGGGCCCTAATGGGCTTTGGTGAAACTGGGCTTCGGCGAAACACCTGTTTCGTCGAGATAGGAATGACGAAACAAACTTGTTTCATCGTGATGTTAGTTGTTCAAGTCTTAACAGTTTAAGTTTACAGATTCACAATTCAAACATCTTATATAAAACACATAGCATATCAATTGATAATCTCTTATATAGTAATACAGATACAAGTAAAAAAAAATCAAGCAACTAAACAGTCACAGTCAACGTGAAATAAATACGAAAGTGAAAGTCGGAAACTCGAGTTGTCACATTATCCCCAACTTGAAAGAAATTTCGTCCCGAAATTTAGCATACGGTTACTGAGGAAGCTAATTAAGTTGTATCGTTTACTGGTTTTCCTGGGGTATCACATCACTCCCCCGTTGAGTTGGAATTTCGTTCCGAAATTCCGTAGTAGCTTCAGCCTCAGTAGTAGTTTCATTGTTTTCGAACAACTGGGGATATTTGAGTTCCATTTGATCTTCGCGCTCCCAGGTGAACTCTGGGCCGCGACGGGAGTTCCAACGAACTCGTACAAGAGGTATTCTAGTGTTCTTGAGGACCTTAACATCCCGGTCCGTGATTTCAAATGGTTCTTCGACGAAATGCAATTGTTCGTCGATAGTGAGCTCCTTCAAAGGAACTATGAAGGTCTCATCTGACTGCCACTTCTTCAGATTCGACACGTGGAAAACATTGTGAACTGCACTGAGTTCAGCTGGTAAGTTCAGTCTGTAGGCCACTTTGCCTATTTTCTCAATGACTTCAAATGGTCCAACGTATCGTGGATTGAGTTTGCCTCGTTTGCCAAAACGAACAACACCCTTCCAGGGTGAAACTTTGAGTAGTGCTCGATCCCCAACTTGAAATTCGAGTAGTTTCCTGTCTTTATCAGCGTATACTTTCTGACGGTCACGAGCTGCCGCCGTGTGTTGTCGTATTTGAGCAATCTTTTCAGTAGTATCAACTACCATTTCTGGACCTGTGATCTGACTGTCACCCACCTCTACCCAACAAAGAGGTGATCGGCATTTACGCCCGTACAATGCCTCAAATGGAGCAGCTTTAATGCTGGTGTGGTAACTGTTGTTGTACGAAAATTCCACAAGTGGTAAATGTTTTTCCCAGCCTTTACCAAAGTCAATTACGCACGCCCGAAGCATGTCTTCTAGAGTTTGAATAGTGCGCTCAGACTGCCCATCAGTCTGAGGATGATAAGCTATGCTCATGTCTAATCGAGAGCCAAAAGATTTGTGCATTGCTTGCCACAGTTCTGAAGTAAAACGTGCATCACGATCAGAGATAATAGATGTGGGCACCCCGTGCCTCGAGACAACTTCTTTAAGGTATACGTCTGCTAGAGTGGAGAACTTATCCGTTTCCTTGATAGCCAAGAAGTGAGCAGACTTTGTGAGTCGATCCACGATCACCCAAATAGTATCATTTCCGCGCTGAGATCTAGGTAGGCCAGTAACAAAATCCATGGAAATTTGCTCCCATTTCCATTGTGGTATCTCAGGTTGTTGGAGTGGGCCTGATGGTTTCTGATATTCTGCTTTGACTCTCGCACAAGTCAAACACTTGCTAACGTAAGTTGCTATGTGGGCCTTCATGCTAGGCCACCAATATGTAGTTCTGATGTCGTGGTACATTTTATCTGCACCTGGATGTACCGAGTAACGGGACTTATGAGCTTCATCCATTACAAGCTTGCGTAAGTTACCATAGAGTGGGACCCAGATGCGTCCGGTTACATAATAGGCGCCGTCTGCCCTTTGTTCTAACCTTTGCCTTGAGCCGCGTAGGGCTTCAGACCTGACGTTTTCCGGTTTCAATGCTTCTACCTGAGCATCTCGTATCTGTGAAGGAAGACTAGACTGAATAGTGAGTTGCAATGCTCGTACACGCCTAGGTGTAGTATCTTTTCGACTGAGGGCGTCGGCCACCACATTGGCTTTGCCCGGATGGTACTTTATAGCACATTCGTAATCGTTCAGTAACTCGACCCATCGACGTTGTCGCATGTTCAATTCTTTCTGCTTGAAGATATGCTCAAGACTCCTGTGATCGGTGTAGATGGTGCACTTGGTGCCATACAGATAATGTCGCCATATCTTGAGCGCAAAAACAACAGCTCCCAGCTCTAAATCGTGTGTAGTGTAATTCTGTTCGTGAATCTTAATGTTGACGTGAAGCATAAGCAATAACTTTATCCCGTTGCATCAATACACATCCAAGACCTTGGATAGATGCGTCGCAGTAGACTACAAAATCGTCCGTGCCTTCCGGCAATGAGAGGATAGGTGCGCTACAAAGTCTATCCTTTAAGTGCTGAAACGCTGTTTCCTGTATATTACTCCAACGATAAGCAACACCTTTCTGTGTCAGCAATGTAAGCGGCTGTGAAATCTTTGAGAAGTCTTTGATGAATCGTCTATAATAACCCACCAAACCCAAGAATTGACGTATTTCTGTCGGTGTGCGAGGTGCAGGCCAGTTCTTGATCGAATCTACCTTGGATGGATCGACATGAATCCCATCCGTATTTACCACGTGGCCTAGAAAGTGGACTTCACGAAGCCAGAAGTCGCATTTTGAAAACTTAGCGTATAGCTGTTCCGTTCGTAGGAGTTCCAAAATAAGTCGTAAATGATGCTCGTGTTCCTCCTGACTCTTCGAATAAATCAGAATGTCGTCAATAAAAACAATAACAAACTTGTCAAGATAAGGTTTGCACACCCTGTTCATAAGATCCATGAAAACCGCAGGCGCGTTCGTTAGCCCGAATGGCATGACCAAAAACTCGTAATGACCGTAGCGAGTTCTGAATGCTGTTTTGGAGACGTCCTCATCCCGGACTCTCAGTTGATGGTAACCTGACCTCAGGTCAATCTTCGAGTAATAGCTCGACCCTTGCAACTGGTCGAATAAGTCGTCGATGCGTGGAAGTGGATAACGATTCTTCACAGTCACCTTGTTTAGTTCGCGGTAATCTATGCACATACGAAAGGTACCGTCTTTCTTCTTCACAAATAATACTGGAGCTCCCCAGGGCGAAGAGCTAGGACGTATGAAACCCTTTTCCAAGAGTTCTTGCAATTGCTTAGACAGTTCTTCCAGTTCATTTGGAGCTAAGCGATAAGGTGCTCGAGCTATAGGTGCTGCTCCTGGAGCTAGCTCGATCTGAAATTCAACCTGACGATGAGGCGGTAACCCTGGTAACTCTTCAGGAAATACTTGAGGAAATTCGCGTACTACAGGAATATCCCCAATCTTTCTCTCTGTCGCAGATGTATCAGTAACGAGTGCTAAGATAGCTATGTGGCCCTTTCGCAGACACTTCTGCGCCTTCAAGAAGGAGATGATGCCACTCACGACACCACACTTATCGCCTTGAACTTCGAGAGGTTCTTTGCCGGTACGGGGAATACGAATGATCTTCTCCTTGCATAGTATCTCTGCTTGCTGTTGGGATAACCAATCCATACCAATGACGATATCAAAGCTACTCAGAGTTATAGGAATGAGATCGATAGAGAAAGTCTGACCAGCGAGGATAAGATTACAACCCTGAACTATGTGTGTGGCTTCTAGACTTTTACCATTAGCTAACTCTACGACATGTTTGGTGTTCAAAAGTGTTGGTGCGCGTTTAAGCATTTGACTAGCGTTCAGAGACATATAACTGGTATCCGCACCCGAATCAAATAATACGGTAACATAAAAGTCGTCAAGAAGAAACTTACCCGTAACCACATTAGGATCGTTCCTCGCATCACCCCGACCAATCACAAATGTACGACCCCTAGCACCATTGTCGTTGTTGTTTCCCCCATTGTTGTTCCCAGTGCCCTGATTATTGTTGTTGTTGTTCTGATTCTGATTTAACTGGGGGCAGTTCCGCTTGAAGTGACCTTCAGCCCCACACTGAAAGCATGTCCTATTTCCTTGCTGTTGTTGCTGTGGCTGGTTTCGTGGAACTGGTGGCTGTTGTTGCTGGTTCTGATTCGCAGGCCTTGAGCTCCTGCAATCTTTAGCTTCATGACCTACCCTTAGACATCTCTGACAGCGGCCTCTACGACACTGACCACTGTGGTGTTTGTTACACCTGTTACACAGTGGATGAGTTCCCCGATATCCACTCTGCCCCTGACCACCAGACGATTGCTGACTCGGACTCTGGTAATCACTAGTCTTGCGCTGTTGCTGTGCTTGAGACTGTACAGTAGCTGAACCCCTGCTGGAATCCCCTTCCCATTTCCGCTTGTTGTCACTGGGAATAGCAGGAGTAACTGGAGTGGTAGCGGTAGTAGTAGCGTTGATACGTTTAGGCAGCCTGTTCTGTTCCACGGCCTGATCGGTGAGGCGATGAGCCAACTTGACGATTTGCTGAATGGTGCCTAGATTTGCTGAGGTTACGTGACTTTGAATCTCTGGCACCAGACCATTGAGATACAGTTCGATACGCTTAATGGGAGGGTCCACCATAGTAGGACACAGAATAGCCAACTCATTCGATCTCCTGGTGTACGCTTCAATTTCTGACCCCGTCATTTTCAAGTGGTAAAACTCTACCTCCAGCTTATGAATGTCATCTCGGCTACAGTATTCCTCTTTGATCAACTCCTTGAAATCATTCCAGGGTGTGGCGTTAGCAACAGCCAACCCTAACATCTGAACTTGCGCATTCCACCAAGTCAGCGCAATGCCTTCTAGAGTACCAGTGGCGTACTTCACCCTGCGAGCCTCAGGGCATTCACACATTTCAAATACGGACTCGAGCTTTTCAAACCAATGGAGGAGTCCAACCGCTCCTTCGGTGCCACTAAAAGTAGTAGGACGACAGTCCATGAAAGTCTTGAAGGTGCAAACAGGTGGCTGAGCGTGCTGACCTCCTGCTTGTGCGACTGCAAGTGCCGCAGCAACTTGCTCGTTAATGAGAGCCGTCAATTGGGCTTGCGTCATATTAATGCGTCCAGACATGATCTTCATAACAAATATGACATAAGTGAGAGAGGTTCGCGAGTAGTGCGATGACAGAAGAGAGTAAGCACACAAATGTTCTCATGCAATAGTGTTACGTTAATCTAAGCATACCCTGAGCAAAGTTCTATACAATAATAGCAAGTAGGCAATAAAACATGTACCATATTACCTAAAATGTTGAGTCTTGCACGTGGAGCGAGGCGTCGTTGTGGATCGCTGAGCACTGTTCTGTTTATAGTCTGGTTTTAATAAAAACGTTTTCCCCTTATTAAAACCGAGTTCTCTATAACCAATGGCTCTGATACCAATCTGTCACACCCCCAAAATCCACACGCGGAGTACCACCGCTTGGAGGCGTGACATGACCAGGATCAAGCCACTAATCATATTGAACATAAGTATACAGTAAAAGTCATTCATCAATACGATAGGTGTTTCCAAAACCAAATACAAACAAGTGTGTAGCGGAAGCATTTAAAGTAAAACCCAACATAAGTTTAAGTACAAAATGTCATAATGTTTAACAACACATTTCACGATCCAAGTCCACAACGACCGTGCCTCCCGTGCAAGCTCCATAAGTACCTAAGGTCCTGCAAGGCATATAACAGAGAGTCAACGACTAGTTGAGCGAGTTCACAGTTGGTTAATTAGTTATAATGTTCATTTCGTAAATCGTATGTTCGATTTGTAATCATGTATTGTATGTAATAGCATCGCGGCCCTCAAGGCATGTTTGCGAAGTTTAGTGGGGGTTTCCCCTGTTTTCTAGACTAGTTATATTTGTATCGCGGCCCTCCAGGCATGTTTGCGAAGATTAAAGTATAGTTCGCGGCCATTCCAGGCATGTTTGCGAAGATTGTTCTAGTATCGCGGCCGATCCCGGCATGTTTGCGAAGAGAAGTATATGTATCACTAGTCTAGTAGTATTTACCATTGACCTTCCTCTCCCGAGGCCTATGGTATGTAATTCCGATAACTATTAAACATAAATAATCAATCGACCCATTCCCAACCCCGGGAATCCCATGCCTTGGTAGAAGTGTGAACTCACCTTGTTTCGCTCGGTATGCTAAGTATGTGCTCACGTTTAATCAATCACGTCCTAAGGTATGCACGTATACATAGTCAGTTTGTATTAAAGTTGTTTGTGCGTAAACATAATCATCATGAACATCGCATCAATTACATTACACGTATTTGCAATCATACAAGTAATACTTATATACATAACAGCAGTTGACTAGCCCAGTTAAGTTCAACAGTAACAAATTACCAAACAATAAACCCAGTCGACGAAACACTTCTGTTTCGTCGATTACTCTTGGCGAAACACTCTGTTTCGTCAATTACTCTTAGCGAAACATTCTGTTTCGTCGGTTCTGTAACAGCAATAAAAACAAAGTCATAAAGATCAAAAAAATATCCTAATGGCCGACATCTAGCCACCACCTCCCAACCTCATTGGACCTCCAATAACAAAAACCGATTGGACCTTTATTATCACAAACCGATTGGACCTTTAATGAGTTATCAACACTACCAAACATCATCATGATAAATTGGCGGTTCACAAGTTCCCACCCATTGACCACCGATTTTTCCACCAATCTCGTTTACAATGAGCATCCCATGTTACCTTCCAAAATCTTATCCATTCCCAACTGACAAACCATGTGGTGTTCTTTATTTTACAAAACAACAACATATATACAAACAAGTAGTAAATGATTCATGAATAACATAACCTGCCAACACACATGGGCCGCAACTAAGAGCATTCATCAAATAGACTTTATAGTCAATAACAAGTAATCGATTCTTTATAATACACACTAACCGAGATGAAAAGAACGATGAATAAGCTAAGGGGGGGCTTCGAGAGTTCCAAACAGCCGTCACACAGAAGAGAGGCGCTCTAGGGTTTCTATTTTTGTTACGTGTGACGAATGAGACAGTTCCGTGTACTTTATATGCGTACAAGTGAACTGGGCCCTAATGGGCTTTGGTGAAACTGGGCTTCGGCGAAACACCTGTTTCGTCGAGATAGGAATGACGAAACAAACTTGTTTCATCGTGATGTCAGTTGTTCAAGTCTTAACAGTTTAAGTTTACAGATTCACAATTCAAACATCTTATATAAAACACATAGCATATCAATTGATAATCTCTAATATAGTAATACAGATACAAGTAAAAAAAAATCAAGCAACTAAACAGTCACAGTCAACGTGAAATAAATACGAAAGTGAAAGTCGGAAACTCGAGTTGTCACAGGGTGAGGAGTGAATGATGAAGAATGATGGTTGTAATCTTTGGCCTTGCTTTATATAGATATTTCACATATTTTGGCAAGATCTTTAAGCAAGAATCTAATAAATAAATGAAACATAATCTAGTAGAAGATCACGAGAGCATGGAGGATGATTTGTGGGTCCACCTATGGACCAAAAATCGGTTGGGGGGGGGGGAGGTTAAGGTAAATATTGTCCAACTAACAAGTAACTACTAGTTAGAATTCAAGCATACTCTTATATATGTTAGTTACTTTGATTTTTAGTGGGTGTTATGGCAAACGGGGATCACAACTAGTCAAAAATAATAAAACTATGTAATTGACAAAAATTTGGTGTCCCGGGTAATGTCCGATTGTTCGGTTAAATACCGGTTCGTTAAGTGTTTAACTCGTCCGTAAAGTGTCTTTTATGTATCCTTTTGTGCCCTTTCAATTCCCGACACTTAGGGAAATATTCTGGACGATAAGACGTAATTTCTGCATGGTATTTATATGTTTAAAAGCTGGTTGTAGCTTAATTTAATAAAATTCTGCACTTAAAGTGCGTTTCGGGTGCTTTTTAGTGCGTATTTTGGCTTTCGGAATGCATATATTTAAACCCTTGTATGTATTCTTGGGTTTAAATGTATTTATGTCATTGGACCTACACCTAGGCTCCATTTCTATTGTCTAACTGCTTTCTACAGTTCTGTTGACATATTGTGTTTTACCGGTGAGTTTACTAGTATTTTTGACGCAACGCTCTGGTTACTGCATAAAGCAATATTTTGTAGTGTTAAACGCGCATGAATTCACTTGTATATAATGTAATCAATCAATGTTGACATTTAAGCACATAATTGCAGTCTTTAAATAGTAATTAGAATGTACGGAAATTACCGGTTTTATGCCAGTTGTCACAGTCTCCCCCCGTTAAAAGAATTTCGTCCCGAAATTCAGGTTAAACCAGCTCTCGCAGGAGTCTTCTTGAACAGGTGGGGATACTTTTCTTTAAACTGGTCTTCACGTTCCCATGTGTACTCGGGTCCGTGCTTAGAATTCCAACGTACTTTGACAAGTTTCACACTGCTCCTCCTGGTCTTGTTGACTTTCCAGTCGGTAACCTCAACGGGTTGTTCTGTAAATCGGAGGGCATCATCAATATGCACTTCATCCGCAGGGATGATTACGTTTTCTTGTGTTGGACTCTTCTTGAGGTTGGATACATGAGATGTATCATGTACTCCATTAAGTTCTTCTGGTAATTCCAACTTGTATGCCACGGTACCAATTCTTTGTAAGATTCTGAATGGTCCGATGTAGCGTGGATTCAGCTTCCCACGTTTTCCGAATCTTACTACGCCCTTCCAAGGTGAGACTTTTAACAAAACTTTGTCTCCCACCTCGAATTCCAATGGTTTTCGTCTTTGATCAGCGTAGCTCTTTTTTCGATCTCGAGCCGCCTTAATGCGCTCTCGGATTTGCGTAATCTTGTCGGTTGTCTCTTGTACCAGTTCAGGACCAACCATACGTTTATCTCTAGCGTCTGCCCAACATAAGGGCGATCGGCACTTGCGGCCATACAGAGCTTCGAACAGTGCGGCTTTTATGCTTGTATGATAACTGTTGTTGTAGGAAAACTCAACTAAAGGTAGGTGAGTATCCCAGCTGCCGCCTAGATCCATGACACATGCGCGAAGCATATCTTCTAATATTTGTATAGTCCGTTCGCTCTGGCCGTCTGTTTGTGGATGGAATGCTGTGCTTAGATCTAGCTGAGATCCAAAGGCTTCCTGAAAGGATTGCCAGATTCTTGAGACAAAGCGTCCATCTCTGTCTGAAATAATTGAGATTGGCACTCCATGCCGTGCCACGATTTCTTTTAAGTATATCTCAGCAAGCTTTCCAGTGCTGTCTTTTTCTCGAATCGGTAAGAAGTGTGCAGACTTCGTTAACCGATCGACTATCACCCATATCATATCGTGCCCTCTTGGGGTCTTGGGTAATTTTGTTATGAAGTCCATCGAGATTTGTTCCCATTTCCACATGGGTATCTCTGGTTGTTGTAGTAGGCCAGACGGTTTCTGATATTCGGCCTTAACCTTAGCACAGGTTGGGCACTTTCCTACGTAAACAGCAACATCGCTTTTAAGTCTGGGCCACCAATAATATTCTTTCAAGTCTTGATACATTTTGTCTGACCCGGGATGGATCGAATATCTCGATTTGTGCGCTTTATCAAGGATGACTTCTCGAATGCCGCCATAGAGCGGAACCCAAATACGCTTCTTAAAGTATAAGGCTCCCTCTTCATTTGGCACCATGTATTTCAACATACCCCGGAGGTATTCAGCTTTACGGTTTTCTCCTTTAAGAGCTTCTTGTTGTGCGTCACGAATGCGTGCTGTGAGGTTCGTTCGAATCGTCATTTCCAAAGCTCGAACCCTTAGGGTCTTAACCCTTTCTTTTCTACTTAATGTGTCTGCTACAACGTTTGCCTTTCCAGGATGGTGTGACAACCGTCACTTTTCCGTACATTCCGTACACTAGATGAACAGTAATTTGTGCTTTAATGACTGTACATGATCTAGTTTACCAGACAAATAAATTCCTGAATTCCATGCAAGTGAATTCATGCATGATATATGCGACAAGAATTACGTTATGATAGCGTTGCGTCAAAAATTAGTAAACTCACCGGTAAGACACATCGTGTCAACAGAACTGCAGAAAGCAGTCAGACATTAGAATTAGGGCCTAGGTGTAGGTCCAACGTCAAAAATACATTAAAACCCAAGGATACATACAAGGGTTACATATATACCGCCCGGATAATATTTAATCCCACAAATATTCTGTTATGATTAAAATTTTATTTTAATCAGGTTCGTGTTGAAAAATAAATTAAAACGCTTAAAAACGTTATTTTTCAAGTTTAAGCGCGTACCGTGTGTTCCTACGCGACACAATGCTTACACTGCAAAACGCAGACAACGCAGCAAACCCAGGAATATGCCAGGAATATGCCAGGAATATGCCAAGAATATGCCAGGAATATACCAAGAATATACCAGGAATGTGCCAGGAATATGCCAGGAATATACCAGGAATATACCAGGAATATGCCAGGAATATGCCAGGAATATGCCAGGAATATACCAGGAATATACCAGGAATATGCCAGGAATATGCTAGGAATATGCTATATGGAAGGTCTATAAATACCACCATTTCATCACTCCACCTTCACTTCCCTCTCTCCCTCCCTTGTTCGCGGCCCAACCAAGCACCACCGCCACCCTCATTTTCCAACTCATCCATCCATTCCAAGGTGATATTGAGGAGTAAGAAGGCCACTAACGAAGCTCGGTGCAAGCGGATCTTGAAGGACCTTCTTCATTTGCTTTTATCCACCTCTTTTGTCCTCTTGAACTCCCCTAGCCTTGTGCTAGTAGTAAGTGCTTCTAAACATCTTCTTGTTCTCGTTTATGATGGTTAATAGATGATTTAATGGCTAAAAATCATAAACACTAAAGATCACCAACTAAAAGTCTTGTAAAATGATGAACTTAATGGATAAAAGGAAAGTAATGGTGTAAAACTTGTTAAACTTGTTTTGTGATGATTATTTTGTGTTGTTTAATGCTAGTAGTAGTTCGGATCGTCATCTAACCCGGCTAGGTTATGTTCATAGAGCATGAACTAGTGTATGTTAAAGTATAAAAAGGGCAAGATGATGAACACTACTACATAATAACATGAACTTGCGTAA
>JARYGA010027521.1:0-35066 GCA_030545235.1 Helianthus tuberosus
AGAGAATGCACAAATTCTGCAGTAGGTGGAAATGAACATCCGTTCAATGATGATTACTGTTGGGATTGAACCCTATCAGAGGAACAGATAATGTAAAGCCAAAACTGGATCAAAGCAGTGGATCTAGAATAGGCAGACGTTTACAGTTGGTTTATGCAAATCTCTCCCCTTGAAAGTGGTTTCATATCTGCTGACCTCCTATCTGCTGATCTTACTAACTGCTGACCTACAACTGCTGCCCAATGTCAAAGACTGATGGAAGACCAAAGCTCTGCTGACTCAATCTACTGCCTTGAGTCAGGTACTGCTGATCCGGACAAGCACTGCTGGGTTCACAGCAGTGGAAGGATGCAGCAGCTGTTTATGTGTCTTTTATGTATCATATTGTAATAGCAGTAGTTAGTACATCAGTGTTTGTATAGATCAGAGGTTAGAGTTTGTTAGGAGGTTAGATGTCACTTTCATGGTGACGTCAGCTAAGATGCTCAGTGGTTTGTAAGTGCCTATAAATAGTTCAGTACTTTGTACTGTTCTATTAGCTCTTTCACCACATCGTCTTCTTTGCACGAACAAACTACTGAGCTCTGGCTGAGGGGGAGTTTGCATTCTTACATCAATCATTGTAATCGTTATTGAAACAAATTCAATCTTTCGATTCTATGTGTAAAGATGTTTGATAAAAGTATTTCTCTCGTTTGATTGTATGCAAAGTTTGTTTTCATTTTAAATTCCGCTGCACTCTCATCCATTTCCATCTTAATTCCAAACGAAAAATACAATCAAAAAGAAACTCAGATCCAACAATTGGTATCAGAGCCTGGACAGTCAAATTTTATTTAACAATCATTTTGACGTAAATAGTTCGGCTCATTACAGTTGATACTGATCGTTTGTTCGTCCGTTGAAAAACAGAGCAAGGATAAATCACCATTAAAGTTGATTTCTCAGTGTCTGTAAAACAACAAGAATGACGTCACAATCTCAAGATGACAAAAACAACATTGGCTCACTTTTTAAACCACATATGCTAAAAAGAAATGAGTACAACATCTGGCAGAGGAGGATGGGTCACATCCTCGCTCAACAAAGCACAGGTTGTTGGAGGTCTGTCACCTTTGGTCCTCATGTTCCTTCAGTGCTAAGCGCTGAATATGCTAAAAAGTTCGTTCCAAAACCAGTTGAAAATTACACCGAAACCGATTTTCAAAAGATCGAACTGGATGCTAAAGCGTTTAGCATCATAGCATCAGCGCTGTCCAATGAAATATATGCTGGACTGTTACACTGTAACAGTGCCAAAGAATTGTGGGACGCACTTAAGGAACAGTTTGGAGGTACTGAAGAAGTCATAGAAAATAATAGGGAAATCCTGAACCAACAGTACGAAACGTTTTGTCATGTTAGAGGTGAATCACTGACTCAACAATTTGAGCGGTTTAGTTGTCTCATCAGTGAACTGAGGCTTGTTAATACCACTTTTACAAACTCAACTCAAAACAGCAGGTTCCTCAGGTCATTGCCCGAAAAATGGGACACTATAGCCTTTGTCACCAGAAATTCACCTGAGTTCAAGGATCTGACCTTGACCCAACTCCATGGTCGACTCCTGACCTACGAAAGGGAGTTGAATCAGAAAAGGAAGTTACAAGAGTCAGGAAAAGCCGTTGATGATTATACATTCGGTAATACTGCTCTTTTGGGTCAAGAAGAATCTGGGAGCAGTGGTAAGGATCAGGGTTATGATCACTTCATTGACATAACTGCTGGTGCAAATTTTAACAACCCTGATCCTCACTCTGCAAGTTATGCATTCACTGCAAACGAAAACCAGATGTCAGATAATTTAAGCTTTGAACTAAATGATTTGCAACATTTTGATCCCACTGATTTAGAGGAAATGGACATCCTGCACCAACTGGCCTTGCTAAGTGTTAGAACTAGCAAATTCTACAAAAGAACAGGGAGAAAATTCCCAGGTCTGCATGGGAATCTAAGGGTTGGGTTGGATAAATCGAAAATCAAGTGCTACAAGTGTAATAGGTTGGGACATTTTGCTAGGGAATGTAGGAGTCAAAATACTGGTCCCATAATTACTCATCCTAGCTCAAATCCTAGACCTCAAAACCAAAATACTGTGCACTATGCCCAATATGCCCCAGCAGCTCAAGTGAACACTGCTCACTATGCTGCTGCCCCTGTGCCAGTACATTATGTCCAAACTACTGTTCCACAGATCCAATATGTTCAAACCCCTGCTCCACAGGTACAAGTGCAACCTGTTGCACCTCAAACCACTGCTCCAGCAGCAGCACAACCAGATCAACAAAGTTTTTTCACTCAAGGGTTTGTTGACTGGAGCAGTATGCCTGAAGACCTTAATGATGAAAACTTTGCACTCTATGCTTTTAATGAACCCTCACATGATGAGTTTTGTTTGATGGCATTAGAGTCAATACAGGAAGGGATTGAAGCTGAGGAGGAACAGCAGTGCTTTGAAACAGTGGAAGAGGTGACTGAAGCAGTGGTTACTGCTGTGGCTGGTGAAGTACTGATGGGAGAAAGTTCAGGTTCCCTGATTGAACCACTGACAGATCCTTGGTCCGAAGAGGACAAACAAGAAGAGAAGGAAGAAAGGGCTGGTGAAAAGAAGGTGAAAGCTGATGTGGATGAAGATCATCAATGTGATTGTGCTATGATGGCAGCTGCCAAGGTATCTCCTCAAGTTCTTGAAAAACTGTGTTCAGACAATTGCATAATTGCTTTTGCTAACATCAAAGAGGTGAATGAAAACCTTCGGGATAAAATCTTTACTGATGAGGTCAAATTTGAAAGCTCTTTAAAAGAACTTAAAAACAAATTGACTGAAAAAGAAAAAGAAATCAGCTGTTTAAAAGAAGAGCAAAGTATAACCAAAACCCAACTTCAAACTATGGTAGAAAAATACCAAGTTTGCAAAAAGGAGTTGGAGTCTGCCCAGATTACTTGTGAAAGATGGGTGGAATCCTGCAAAGGATATGAGGTTATGCTTGAAAAACAGAGAAAAAGCAATGTGAAGTTTGGGGTTGGGTATAGAAAATATGATGATGAAAACACTGCTTTTGAAAACTCTGTTCAAACCACTGATGAAGCTACTGAGCTTATCCCCACAAACAAGAATGGCCAAGAAGTGAAAATCACTGACAAACTTGGTAACAAAATCACACTTAACAGACCAATGGGTTCCTCCATTTTCAAGGAGCTTGAAGATCATCAGTTTAAACCAAAATGGTCTGATGAGTGTGATATTCTTGAAAATTTCAAGCCAATGGACTTTACATCAATTGATGGTGATAAAGCTCCAAAAGCTAAAGTCATACCTCTCAAAGATATCCCAGCAGTGGTTAAAACCTCTGCTGCAAAGGAATCTGAAAAGAGAAAGAAGAGAGAAAAAATTGATAACTTGTTCTGTGAATTCTGTGAGAAAAGGAATCATCTAACAAAAGATTGTTTCCACTTAAAAGCTTATGATCTAAACAAAACACGTATCATTGTTTCAGCAGAAAGTTGCATTGTCTGTGGTAAAACAAACCACAAAACTCAAGCATGTGTGTACCTCAAAAACTTTGATGTGAAAAAGAATGAGTACATTGCTAAAACATCCTTGAGTCCATCATCATCATCAACATCTGTCAAATTCACCAAGAAACAACCACTGTTCGTGCCAGTTCAAACAGCTGTTACAAAACAGCTGAACCAAACATCTGTCAAAAGAGATGTTCAGGTTACTGATGCACCCCCTGCCAATCAGTTCAGAAAAGGCAAGGAAAAACAGTCTTACCAAAGGATTCCACACGTTTATGAGACCTACAAAAGGCCCTCTAAACCCAAAGTGAATAGGCATCCTTTTGGTTACCAGCAGATGATTGGTCAAGATCCACAACAGTGGTTAGAGAAACACTGTCCTAAAACAGTTCAAACCTCTGACCTAACCACTGTCCATCATTCTGCATCCATTCCAGACACTGTTGAGACCCCATCCAAAGCCCTGCTGGCTTTGGAGACCTTAATGAACTAATCCTTTTACTTCATGTGCAGGGAGCTTCTGCATGCTTTGATAGTCTTTGGTATGTAGATAGTGGAGGCTCCAGGCACATGACAGGATGTAAAGCCCTCCTCAAAGACTTTAAAATCCATGGTAGGGGTGATATATCCTTTGGGAATAATAGTAAAGGGAAGGTTCTGGGGTCTGGTACAGTGCAATCTGGAAATGTAAAATTTGAAAATGTCAATCTAATAGACAATCTAAAATTCAACCTTCTGAGTGTGTCCCAAATGAGTGACAAGGGATTTGGGTCATTCTTCACAAAAGACTGTTGTAGGATTGTTGGACCAGAAATGGTCAAAAAGATTGAAGCAATAATTAAATCTGGTCATACTAAACTTGTTGCTCAAAGAAGTGGCAATGTTTATGTTGTTGACATGTCAAAAGAGTGTCCCAGAGCTGATGCCTGTCTGTTCTCAGCTGCCTCTAACAAAGAGACAGAACTTTGGCACAGAAGGCTGGGACACACAAATCTTAAGACTATCACAGAAATTTCAAAAAATGGTTTGGTAAGAGGCCTACCACAAAAATTGTTTTCATGTCCTGAACATTGCATTTCCTGTTTAAAAGGAAAACAGCATAAAAGTTCTCATAAGTCCATTGAAGAGTCCAAAACAACCCAGTGTCTGCAAATGCTACACATGGATTTGTTTGGCCCAGTTCAAGTCATGAGCCTTAAAAAGAAAAGATATTGTTTGGTTATTGTTGATGACTTTTCTAGGTTCACATGGACTTTCTTCTTGCACTCAAAAGATGAAACTGCAGGCATTTTGCAAGACTTTGTAATACAGGTTGAAAAGCAATTTGACCTTCCAGTAAAAAGCTTCAGGAGTGACAATGGCACAGAATTCAAAAATAGGGAGTTGGATGCCTTCTGTGTGAAGAAAGGGATTGTAAGGCAGTACAGCATCCCAAGAACACCAGAGCAGAATGGGGTTGTGGAAAGGAAGAACAGAACTCTGATTGAGGCTGCCAGAACCATGCTTGCAGATTCAGGTTTGCCTTTAACTTTCTGGGCAGAGGCAGTAAATACTGCTTGCTATGTTCAGAACAGAGTTTTAATAAACCCCAGGCACAAAAAGACTGCCTATGAAATTCTGTATAAAATTAAACCACTGATCTCATATTTCAAAGTGTTTGGCTGCCCATGCTTTATTTTGAATTTAAAAGATTCCATTTCAAAATTTGCAGCCAAAATTGATTGTGGTTATCATCTGGGATACTCAACCACTGCCAAGGCCTACAAAGTGTTTAATACACGGACCAAGGCAGTGGAGGAGACTTTGAATGTTAAGTTCAATGAACTTTCGTCAATGAAAATCCCAGCAAATCCTGCAGATCTGTTTGATCTTGAAAAATTCACTTTTGAAAATACTGCTGTCAAGACTAACAGTGCAGGTCCATCAGAGGATACAACACCAGACTATGGGTATGAAATCATCATACCTCAAAGGTCTGCCACAAAGGGAAAAGCATCAGCTGTTCAAAACAGTTGTCAAAGCTCAACCACTGCTACCTCAACAGTTGTTGACCAAAGTAGCCCATCAACCACTGCCTCCACATCCTCAAACACTGCTGACAAAAGTCCTCAAACAGTGGATAAAAGTCAGCAGTTGTCCACTTCATTACCTCCTATACCACCACCTTTTGAAGCCACTGCTAGATCATCAAAGTCCCCAGCAGTGGTTAGCTCAGATGATACACATTTGCAGCCTTCACCAACCAATGCCATCATACCATACCAAGGAGATTTAATCTTCTTGAGATCTCATCCACCTGATCAAATCATTGGCAACATAAATGAAGGGGTGCTCACAAGAAGCCAAACCCAAAACATTTGTCTTTTTGCTGGTTTTCTATCACTCCATCAGCCAGTCAAGTACCAAGAGGCACTGAAAGACAACAGCTGGGTAGAAGCCATGCAAGAGGAGCTCCAACAGTTTAAAAGACAACAAGTATGGGAGCTTGTACCACTGCCAGAAAAGGTTAGTCCCATTGGCACAAAGTGGGTCTTCAAGAACAAAACTGATGAAAGGGGTATTGTTGTCAAGAATAAAGCCAGGCTTGTGGTTCAAGGTTACAGACAGGAAGAGGGGATTGATTATGATGAAACATTTGCCCCTGTTGCAAGATTAGAAGCAATTAGACTGTTCCTGGCCTTTGCTGTCAACCACAATATGAAGGTGTTTCAAATGGATATCAAAAGTGCTTTCCTCTATGGTACAATTCAAGAAGAGGTGTATGTTTGTCAACCTCCAGGTTTTGAGGATCCATTTTATCCAGATCATGTCTACAGGTTAAACAAAGCCTTGTATGGCTTGAAACAAGCACCAAGGGCCTGGTATGAAACTCTTTCCAACTTCCTACTCTCAAATGGTTTCAAAAGAGGTACCATTGATAAAACACTGTTTTTAAAATGGAGAGGGAAGGACTTAATGATTGTCCAGATTTATGTGGATGACATTATTTTTGGAAGCACATGTAACTCAATGTGTGAAGAGTTTAGAGAACTCATGACAGCTGAGTTTGAAATGAGTGCAATGGGTGAGCTGTAATGCTTTCTTGGTCTCCAAGTACAGCAAATGCAAAATGGAACTTTCATTCATCAAAGCAAATATGCTAAAGAACTTTTAACCAAATTTGATATGAATGATTGTAAACCATGCAGTACACCCATGGCAACAAATAAGCTGATCATGTCTGATGAAAAAGATGAGCTGATTGACCAAACACTTTATAGAAGCATGATTGGGTCCTTATTGTACCTAACTGCATCTAGACCAGACATCATGTTTGCAACATGTGTTTGTGCAAGAAGTCAATCAGCTCCCAGAAAATCAAATCTCATTGCTGTAAAAAGGATCTTCAGATACATAAAAGGTGCTCCCATACTTGGTATCTGGTATCCAGCTAATGGGAACATCAAGCTTTCAGGTTTCTCAGACAGTGACTTTGCTGGATGTCACACCACAAGGAAGTCCACATCAGGAGGGTGCCAGTTTCTAGGTGACTGCTTAGTTTCTTGGCAAAGCAAAAAGCAAGCAGCTGTTTCGACATCCACTGCTGAAGCTGAATACATTGCTGCTGCAAGCTGTACAGCCCAACTCCTGTGGCTTCAAAATCAGTTGCTGGATTTTGGTATCACTGCCTTAAAGACACCACTCATGTTGGACAGTCAGGCAGCAGAAAATATCATCAAAAATCCAGTTTCCCACTCAACCACCAAACATATTGACATCAGACATCACTTTGTGAGGGACTGCTATGAAAAAGGTTTGATTTCTCTGCATCATGTCCCAACTAAAGACCAGCTGGCTGATGTGCTCACAAAAGCACTTGATACAGCCACTTTTGAAAGTTTGGTCTCTAGGATTGGGATGCTGAACATGGAATAACAAGCAACATCTTGTTTTTCTATGAATAAAAGCAACAAAATGTTTTCAGAAAATCAAAATTCCATCCTTAAAAATAGTTAAAAAAATGAAATTTTTTCATTATGTCCTTAAAAGTCTGCCATTAACCACTGATTGTTCAAAAGTCTGCTATACTTCAAAAGTCTGTCCACTGCTGAAAGTCATCCCCTGCTCTCTCATTATTTTGATAAACTCTGTTGTTCAAAAGCAGTGTCTTATCCACTGATATGCTATCCACTGATAGTAAAAATCATCCACTGCTTTCATACCACTGCCTTCATCAGTCACTTTCAACAAAAAGTATTGTCCTTCACTTTCAACAGGGGTTGTCACGTGGGCAGTACATATTGGTCAGACCTTTTGTAACAGCTGCCACCTCAGCATTCACTTTCTTCCCTATAAAATCCCCCACTCACCACCAAAACATGGTTTTACTGTCGAATTGAATTCTTAAAAATTCTCTTCTCAAAACAGTTTTTCTTCTCATCTTCCACAAATTTCTTCGATCAATCATCCTCAAAATGACCAAATCAAAGAAATCTGCAAAACCCTCATCCAAATCATCATCGAAAACAGCCTCTCAAAAGGCAATCTCCACTGAAATTCCACATAAACCATCTCACAATCTTCTGGGTCTTCTTACAAAACCCAGTTCCACAAAGGAATTCGATTCCATCATTGATATCATCACCGCCTCAAAGTACAAAACTTTGTTGACAGCGGATGCACCAATTTACTTGGCAACTCAAAGGGAGTTTTGGAAGAATGCAATCCTTGAAACACAAGGAGAAGCTGTAATAGCCATTAACTCTACTTTAAAGGGAAAAGAAGTCAAGATTACACCACAAACAATTTCAGAGGTCTTCCAACTCGACGATCAAGAAGGTAAAATTACTTTCCCTAAAAACGAGTTAAAAAATGATTTTCTGGAAAGGGGGTACAATGCAGAGGTCAAAAAGGACACCTTAGAAAAAGGTTACTTTCCTCCTGCAACAAGATTTTTATTTCACACTCTCTTAAAATGTGTTTCAAACAAAACCACTTCTTTCAATGAGATACCATTAAAAATTCAAAAACTGGGATTTGCAATTCTTCAAGATGAAAATTTTAACTACTCCCAGGTAATTTTTAATGATTTGGTTAACAATGTTGAAACAAAGGCATTCCTACTTTTTCCAAGATTTTTAAGTTATTATTTTGAAATGAAACTTGGAAAGAAGGATGCTGCTGCAATAAAACAAGGTGATTCCATTCAAACAAATTGCTTAACTGCTGAAACTTTTACAAGAATGTCAACACCTTGCAAAACACAAGCAGAGGTGCCTGAGCAGATTTTAGCAGTTACAACTGCTCCTCAGGTATCTGCTGCTGAGCCCACTGCTCAAGGTGATCAGAGCAGCAGCACAACTGCTTTGAAACCCACACCTAAAATCACCAAAAAGCCCACAAAAAGAAAAACACAAAAACCCCCCAAAACCATCAGAAAGGCATCTCTGGAGGATGAGATACCAGAGCTTCTGCCAGTGACAACACAAAAGTCACAAGAAACCACTGCTGCTACTTCCTCACAGCAGTTGGTACAAATATCTCAACCCATAACCAAAACTCCTCCTGCTTCTTCACAAAAAGAACAGGTTGTACAAATAGGGTCTCCACATCATGATGCTCTGGAAACACTCGTTTCTATCATCCACAGTCCAATGCCCGGGACACATCCTATTTCTACACCAACCATCACATCCACATTTCCCTCATCAATAAAACCACTGTTGGATGCAATTGATTTGAACCAGGCATTATCCAGTCCTTCTCAATCACCTATTAATGAGAATATACCTCAACAAATGACTGGGTCTGATGTATCAATCTTTGCTAACCCACCAACACAACCTGAGGAGGTTACACCCCTTGAGTTACAAGTAACTCTTGGTGGTAATCCAAGTGAAGCAGCCACTACAACTGTTACACCCACTGGGTTACATTTGGACAGTGGTTACATTCATAAGACTTCCTTGGAGGCAATTCCTTTTATAGCACCTCTGCCAACCACCAGTGGATTTATTTATCCTACTGGCAACATCAAAAGGTTGTCAAGTGTTGAAGGAAGAAGACCCCAGTACCAAGAAAAAGGGGCATCAGTGGTTAATGTTTGGAGGATATTCCCTACATCTACCACTGATAAAACCACTGCTAGTGGGAAATCAGATGATCCCATTAACTTGGGTGATGGTTTAAAGTACCAGAAATTGACGGATCGTATTGCAAAGCTTGATAACTCTGTTGCAGAACTCAAAGATATGCTACAACAGGTGTTACAAGTTCAGAAGGTACAAACAACTGCTGTTCCACCTCAAGCACCTGCTCCACAAAGGACATCTGCTACAAATGAGCTCTGGAATCTATTTCAATCTTTTCTCCAACAACAAGCACAATTAGCAGATCAGCAACATGAAAAACATGTACAACAGCTGCGAAATGCAATGGAGTCAAGATTCAAGAACACTCAGGCTGACTTAAAGGCTCTCAAAACTCAGATCTTGCACACCACTGGCACTGCTCCTACAAACGTACGTTTCATTTATGACCTCCCGGAAGATAATGCCAAAAAGGGGGAGAAAATTAAGGAGTGGAAAAGGAAGGGTATAGAAGATGGTCTTTATCTTGAACCAGAAAATTCAAACATGACCAAAAAGATCCCTTTGCCAGATGGCAGCAAGAAGATTGATGTGACAACAAATGCACTAGCAGAAGCAATTGCAAGTGTGAAGAGAGATAGAGAGGCCAAAAGGAAAGCCAGGGTGGACAGAATGGATCATCCAGATCAGGGTACTTCTGGGTCAAGGGATCATGAAAATCCTGTTGAGGAAAAGAAGAGGCCTACTAGAAAAGTAAGGCAACCCAAATCCATTCCAACCAGACGTTCAAAGTCTGCTCAAAAACCACCGTACAAAACAGCTGATGCAGCAGGAGTTACACAAACCACTGCTTGCCAAACAGTTGTTCCATCAACACACACCACTTCAACACACACAACATCTACTGCTTTACCATCATCACCACCAAAAACAACACCTGCTGACACACAGCAGAAGACAGCAGATGTTATAACATCTGTTGTTATGACAGCAGTGGTTGAAACACCAGTTGTTTCATCAACTGTTAGTCAATCACAATCCACTGCCACTACATCTACAACCACTGTTCCATTCAAAACATCATCAGTCTCTCCTAAACCAAAAAGGAGAAGGCTAATTTTAAAAGATGATGACACACCTCCATCACCAACATCTTCAAAATCTTTAGCTCTTGTCACAATACCAAAACATGTTCCTCTCTCTTCAGTTCAAATGTACAAGCCCTTACCTCCTGCAGGTGTTCAATTTCCTCTTGAACTAGCAGCTGTTAGAGATGAAATAAAATCCTTTTACTATGAGGATGACCCTGCCAAAAGGAGTTTGCCATCAATAAAGGGATATCCCTGGCCTAAAAATGTTGATGAATACCTGGAAATCAAGGCCAAGCAAGCAGAGGATATCTCAAAGAAAAACACACAAGGGAAATCTGATAAAGAAATTGCACAGAGAAGTCAATATTTGCTCACACAAGTCAGATCCCTAGAGCAATTTGCAAAAAATGTTAGTCAACAAATTTCTGAAAGAGCAGCTGAATCTCTGAAGAAAGACTACATTGAAAGCATAATGGCTCACAAGAAGTACAGAGGAGAGAGATACATGTACAAAGAGTGGACTATTCCTGAACTTGAAAATGAAGCAGCAAGAATTCAAGACATGATAAAAAGGAATGTCACTCACACTCCTCCTAACTGGGCAGAGTTTAGAAAGAATGTACTTGACAAACAGGAAGAGCTGAAGAGAATGAAAGAGGAACTGGTAGCAGCTGATTATGGAAACAAAAGACAAGTTGCTAGATGGAAAGAAGATGTGGTCAGGGCTACTTACAAAAAGTTGGAACAATTAAGAAAGAAAGATCCTTCAGTTCCTCAAAAGCCTGACTATTCTAAAGCAGCAGTTTCAAAAAGACCACCAAAGCTGCAAGTCAAAAGAACCACTGCTCCAGCTGGTGCTGCCATCTACAAAAGAAGGAGCAAAAACCAGTTTAGCATGGAAACAATTCAAGATCTTTTAGCAGGAGATGCCATTGTAAAAGCTGGCACAGAAGTAATGATAAAGGAAGATCTTGAATTGGAACAATCTGCAACCGCTGCTCAGCCAGCTTTGATCAGGCCAGCCTCTCCAAATACTTCTGCAAATAAACATCTCCCAAGAAACCCTCCAGGCACAAAAATACAAAAGTGGGAAACAGACAAACAGACCTGCGTATTGACTTTGCTCAGGTCTGGTGGAGGAGTGGAGAAAATATCAAGGGAACAAGCTCTTGGCCTGAGTCTTGAAGATTTGCAGGATCTCCTTGATCTTCCACTCAGCAGGGATGATGAAGATACAGATGCCCTAGACTTTGAATTACAATTCAAAGGTCAGATAAGGGAGCTGTTGTTGAGGCAATAAAGATTTCCACAAATAATGAAGAGTTTTGGCATTATCTGTTCCAGGGGGAGATTGTTGGGATTGAACCCTATCAGAGGAACAGATAATGTAAAGCCAAAACTGGATCAAAGCAGTGGATCTAGAATAAGCAGACGTTTACAGTTGGTTTATGCAAATCTCTCCCCTTGAAAGTGGTTTCATATCTGCTGACCTCCTATCTGCTGATCTTACTAACTGCTGACCTACAACTGCTGCCCAATGTCAAAGACTGATGGAAGACCAAAGCTCTGCTGACTCAATCTACTGCCTTGAGTCAGGTACTGCTGATCCGGACAAGCACTGCTGGGTTCACAGCAGTGGAAGGATGCAGCAGCTGTTTATGTGTCTTTTATGTATCATATTGTAATAGAGTAGTTAGTACATCAGTGTTTGTATAGATCAGAGGTTAGAGTTTGTTAGGAGGTTAGATGTCACTTTCATGGTGACGTCAGCTAAGATGCTCAGTGGTTTGTAAGTGCCTATAAATAGTTCAGTACTTTGTACTGTTCTATTAGCTCTTTCACCACATCGTCTTCTTTGCACGAACAAACTACTGAGCTCTGGCTGAGGGGGAGTTTGCATTCTTACATCAATCATTGTAATCGTTATTGAAACAAATTCAATCTTTCGATTCTATGTGTAAAGATGTTTGATAAAAGTATTTCTCTCGTTTGATTGTATGCAAAGTTTGTTTTCATTTTAAATTCCGCTGCACTCTCATCCATTTCCATCTTAATTCCAAACGAAAAATACAATCAAAAAGAAACTCAGATCCAACAATTACTACCGAAAGGCAATCTACCATCGAAGCAGAGAAGAGCCAAAGATGATTGAAGATAAACCTAAATCGAGAGCTTGTTTTGTAATTCAAGATGATGAAGGTTTTGATTGGTCCGAGATTTGTCCAGAAGAAGATCGTTTGGAGAATGTTCGAAAAGCAGCTCATGGCAAAGCTATAACAGAGGAAAGAAAGTTTGTTTTTGTTGCTGAGATTCAAGAAGAAAACAAAGACAAAGACACTGCTGTAATTTGTGAAGAGAACAATGAAGAAAAATATAAAGTTGAGATCAAAGAGAAGACTCGAGAAGAGATTTTGAGTGAGAAAACTTATCGAGAAAGAAACGTTGTTTTCAACAGAATGGATGAAATGCAAGAAGAGTATGAGAGTGCAGTGAGCAACAGAAGATGGGATAAAAAGAGAGAGTGTTACTTCAACAGAGAAGGAGAACCAGTTGTTCCAAAGAAAGACATAATCTTTGATGATGTTCTTCTCATAATTCCTTTGAGAGCCGAATATTATAGAAATGTGATGAAAGATGACACATATGCTAAAAGGCATGAAAAGGAGATCAGATATGCCATGACATCGTGTCTTAGAAAAAGGGATGAAGAGAGAATGAAAAAGAGTGTTGAAGAAATGGTGAACAATCTGAAGAAAACTGCTGAAGAAGTTAAAGCAGAAGGTGTTGAAGTTGAGGTTGTGAAGGAAATCAAAAGTGAAGAAAAAGTTGTTGTGAATGAAGAGGTTGAGAAAGCTGTTACTGAAGAACAGCAAATTGAAGAAGAAGTAAAGAATGAGAATTTGGAAGTTGGTAATGTTAATGATGAAGTCAGTGTTGAAGAAAAGCAAGATGATGCTGATCAGAAGCAAACTGAGGCAACTGCATCAAACACCAAAGTGCCAATTACTGAGGTACATTCTGATTCTGAAATCTTAACAATGATTGATCAGTGCAAGAAATGCATGGAACCGTGCAGAGCTTGTACTGAAAAAGATGAGCAATTCAGAACAAGAGATCTTGAATTCACTAAAATTGAAAACATTTTTAAAGAAAAATGCAAAGAAATGCTAGAAAAAGAAAAAGTTTTGAAAGAAAATGATGAAAAACTTTCAGAAAAATGTAAAAAGTTAGAAACAGAAAATGAAGTTTTGAAAGAAAATGTTTCTAAAATGACAGAAAAATGTTCACAAAAAGAAATTGCTTGTCAAGAAATGAAGAAAGAATATGACTCAATGAAATTAGCATATCATATTACAAAAGAGTCATATGAACAAGTGAAAGATGAAATGAAATATGCTCAATCAAGAATGAATTATCTTTCTGAAACAACCAAAGAACTTAAACGAATGTATTCAATAAAACAAGATGTTGTTAATTCCTATATTGAGGATGTTGCTAAGCTAAAGCGACAGATTGCTGATCTAGAACAGGATAACAACAAGTTAAAGAGTTATCATGTGTCGTCATATGTGCTTGAACGAATTTTCAATATAAAACCGGGAGATGGTGAGTCTGAGCAAAACAAGAAAGGCATTGGCTCAGAGTTTCATCAAGTTCCACCACCGGGAAAATTTGCATTTTATGATGATGAAAAGGTCGAAAAAGCTTTCAACATGGTAGACCAATTGCCAGACAACATTGAAATAACCTATTCCAAATCTGATGATTCTCATGATTCAGAGGTGGTAGGTAAAGTTGTTGAAAGTGTGTTGAAAGAAGAGTCGGTTGATACAGGTAAATCTGAATCACAGGATGAAGATGAAGGAAATCTTCATGATAGTTATCTGAGAAACACAAAATCCGAGAAAAATTTGAATGATGATTCAAAAGGACTGGTTTATACCATGATTGGATCGGACAAATTGTTCTTAGATGTTGTATTCCCGATTCAGAATGTGATTTTAGAAAAAGTTGATAAAGTTTTCAAAATGGTTGAGATTGAGAAATCTGAGATTTCAAAGTTTGCTGGTAAAGGTTACAAAACTTTTCATAACAAACCTGGTTTTAAGAAGAAAAACATGAAGGCTGGGTTGGGTTATAAGAAGAAACAGAATAGAAACAAAAATGAAACACAAAATTTTCAGGCTAAAATGAGTTTTGTTCAAGGAAACAGTTTAGCAGAAGAAAAAGAACTAAAATTGAGACAGTCGAATGATGAGTTCTTTGCTCAAAAGAAAATGCAACAACCACAGGTCAAAGATGTGTCCAAGAGAACATGTTTCAAATGTGATCAAATTGGACATCTTGCACGAAAGTGTCCAAATCTGAAACCTGTGGATGTTGACAAAAAGAAGATTGATGCTAAGAAACAAAAATCTGAGAATGTAAAACAAAGGTCAACCAGATTTGATTCAAAACAAACTTGGAGGTACAACACAAATAAGTTTGCTTCGAATCAAAATTGAAAGTCAAACCCAGATAGGTTCGATTCTAGACAGACCTGGAATTCTCACACACCCAGATTCAGAACAACACAAAATTGGAAAACATCAATTGATATGACAAAACTCCAACAGTTTTGGAAACCAAATGTTGTTCAAAAACAAAGTGTTCAAAAAGAATCGCATTTTTACAAACGAGGAACACCAAAAGGTCAAACATGGAGTGTTAAAAAATATGTCGAATCGATAAAAGATGAAAAAGTTGAAGTTAAAATTGATAATGTTTTTGAGAAAAATGAAAGAAATTATCCAATTCTACCTGGAAAGATTCATGTTCAACTACCTGAGTCTAAACAGGCTTGGGTTGCATTGTTCAAATGATCAAATTGTTGAATGTGCAGTTGCTCAACAAATCCGAAGATTGTGAGAATGGAGGTTAGAGCAGCCTGGCACAACGAGGAGAGGAGGCTGCTGGATCCTGTGTTGGTTAAAACAGGAAGTTTATTTTCATTCTGTATATAAATAAACAATATTTTCAAAACCCTAAAAATTGAAAAATTTGTAAAACCAAAAATATGTTTGTTTTTAATTTTTGTCAAAAACAGAAAATTACAAAAATATGTTGATTGAATACGCCGAAACCCTCACGGCTGAACAAACATGATTACTTTCACAAGATTGAAAAACGGTTTTCAAACTGTCGAAAATCAATGGGTTGTAAATCATGGGGGTACTTTATATTAGATTTTCTGCAAAACAGAGCACATTAAGCAGAAAATGGATGGCGAGACAAAGCTATCAGTATTGGTTGTCAAATTTTCTTTAAATGATTTTGCATTTTAGGGGGAGTATTGTTGTTAGAAAATACAAAAACATTTGAAAATTTGAAAAAGTCAAAAACATGATAAAATTCAAAAATTGAGTTTTTGCGTAAAAAGAGGAAATGATAGTACATCAGTAGACAGTTACAGTACGCTAAAGAATTGGAAAGTTTAAATGTGTTAAACGATCTCACCGTGGATGTGTCGGTAGATTTTTATACATTTAGTAAATTTTTTCGGGATATAAACCTAAATTCAAACTTACTTATTTCGTGGGGAACACTACTTGGATATATAGGTAACCCCTAAAATCTCGTTTGAAAGGTTCCTCTTTCTGAGATACTAGGTCTTTATGCTTAGTGATATCTGGGGTATTATTCCGGGACTTCTGCTGAATGGAAGTTCTGACCTAGTCTACGAATAATACTTTTCGCATTGCTTGAAATATAGCGCAGCCCTCAGCAAATTGATGAAACAATAAAATTGATAGTCATTGCTGTTGAAACAAAAGATCCTCTAAAGGGGACACACCTAAAGACAAACCTGAGTTCTCTGCTGAACGGAAGTTCTGACCTGAGCTCATATGGTTTCATAATTTATTCCCCTTACAGATATCATCTAGGTATACTCACCTGTAAGACTAAATATTGGGATCTGGATACGGGAGTATATTCAAGAGGTGGGACATATGAATGGGTTTAAGTTCTTAATTCATCTAATTCGTATCCTGAATCAGTTGAAATTTGTGTGAAAATTTAAGTGGACAAGTATATCGACAATCTAAGTGAATTGTTTAATTCTTAATGTGTAACTAAGCTCAACGGTACTTGTGACTTGTTAAAAACTGATATGATCCTCTGATGCATACTCAAACAAAAATATTGTCTGTAAATATGTTTGTACATATTTCTTTACTGCTTTATATTTTCAGAAAAGTACAAAAAGATTTTTGATTCTGCTTTATTTTTGACAATCGATGTCTGAAATGCTGAGTTTCAAAATCTAAGTAAGCTGATTGTGTTTCTGAAAAATAAAACAAGTTCATTAATTTGAAACTTGATTTAAAAAAAATCAAAAATCAAAAACAGTTTGTGATATCTCCAAGGTCATTAATTTGGACTTGGAAGATTAACTGTGAGGGAGTTGGATTCTTTAATGCTGCTAAATCATTTAGTTTGTTGATAGGGGAAGCAGTTAAAGAGTTTAAAAGAGTCAGTTTATGATTTCTGGGTAGTTAGATTTGAAAAACATTGTATTTATAAATGTTTGAGTGATTGCAGATAGTCCAGATTACGATCCCGAGAGCAGAGTCTAAGGGGGAGTCTGAAGACAAGCTTGAAGCAAGAGGGAGCTTGTAGATGGATAGCTAGGTGTTGATCCCAAAGCACGAAAGCTTGACGAAAGGGGGAGCCTGAAGCTGATAGAAGAAGAGAATGATAGATGGATGCTTATAATGTTACGATTTGGACGAGAAGGCAGAATGATAAAGACTGAAGGTGTGTCATGCTAAAGACTAGACACTGAAGACTTCGTCAATATCTGAGGGGGAGTCTGTTAGTGCACTACGTCTATTGACTTCGTCTTGTATCATGTAATAGGATAGGATAGGATATTCAGTGTTCGAGGTTCGAGAAACTGAGATTTGTGAGATTAGTGTTGAGTTCGCTTGAAATGAACAAGAGACAAGTTTAAGCGAAACCAACAGAGTTGAGTTCGCTTGAACATGCCTGGTCACCCTCAAGCGAACCCACCACATTATAAATAGGGCACTTGTTGAATTCATTTGGTACGACTTCAGAATCTGTAACGAAGTGTTGCCAAAGTTTGTCCAGGTTGTAATCAGTGTTATTATCAATATAAGTGACAGATTTAATAGTATCAAGCTGTTTCCACGTCTGTTTCACTGATTCCGCCTTTGAATCGGATTACAAGCTCTTCTAAACGACTCAATTGGGTCCTACAACGATCCTACAATATGTGATGCACATGTATGTATATGGCAGTAATCAGAAAGCAATTCAAATCATAAATTGTAAATCAGCACAGTCATTAATCATTAGTTATTGTTAAATTAATTGTACGGATGCATGCAAATTTGGCAGTTGTCACAGCACGATTATGCTGAGTTGCTTAAAATGGGTAGTGTAAGCCAAGTTGTCATCTCTAACCTGCTTGAAGTGCCAGAACTCTTCCTCAAGCTTTAGCTGTTCATGGGGAGGGCAGAATCCGAGCATCATCAATTCTCGCACCTCAGGCCATGGAAGAGCATAAGCTTCCTCGTTGGAGCGGATGTTTCTCTTATTCGACCACCACTCCAGAGCTCTGCCTTGAAATATTCCAGTTGCACTCCTAGTCTTTAAGTGTTCTGGGCACACGCTGTTGATGAAGGTAACCTCGATGCTGTCGAACCACTCTAGCATTGCGGTCACCCCATCACTGCCCGTGAAAGGCTTAGGGTTGCAAGAGACAAAGCGTTTGTAGCTGAACTTTGTAGGCTTTACTTTCTCTGTCTTAGAGTCAACAAAGGAGGGAGGAGTGTTTGATCCCTGGATCTCAGTGACGATCTTAGGCACGATGCGAGCAATCTGATCGGCCATGAAAGACATTATTTTCTTCTGAGAATTGGCCCTGGATCTCTTGAGAATGTCGGATAATTTACGGGAAGACATCTAGAGATCCAAGAAAAGGATCGTATAAGTCTAGATCATAGCATATAGTTTCATATACAATTGCATAAAGACTCAAGTTTCAAGCGTCACAAACGTTCAACAAGTTTCACAAAGATTCAATACTCACCAGTCACCACAAGTCCGCAAACCCACGACGTTCGCATGGCACGTGGTACAAAAGTTTGGTAATATGTCAGAAACACTTATATATAGGAAGTACCAGCAGCGTATCCACCATGTTTCGGGCATGTCACGTCCGCCTCGTCTTCGGTGTCATGTTACGTGTCGCGTTTTGCCAACCATAACAGTACACTCCATCATTTCCACGCGCTTCAACCAGTTACATAGATCAACCAAGTAGTTTCAATATTTCCATCACGAGTCTGCAAAACCACGAGTTTCACATAGCACGTGGTACGAAAGTTTGGCGACATGATAGAAACACTTATATATAGGAAGTACCAGCGGCGTATCCACCATGTTTCGATCATGCCACATCCGTCTCGTCGTCGGTGCTAGGCTACGTATCGTACTTTGCCACCCACAACAACATATTCCATGACTCTCATAGGCATTAGGGTACACATAGATCAAGCAAGTAGTTTCACATAGCTCAACGTTTCAATCATTCTCGTCATCGGTCTGCAAAACACCAAATTTCGCATGGCACGTGGTACGAAAGTTGGTAACATGTCGGAAACACTTATATATAGGAAGTACCAGCGGCGTATCCACCATGTTTCGTCCATGTTACTTCTGTCCCGTCATTCGGTGCCATGTTACGTATAGTTTTTGCTACCCACAACGACACATTCCACATAGATTACACAGGCAGTTTCACTTAGCATGGCATTCAATCATGCTTCCAATAGTTAAACCAAGATTCCACATAGCATAACACAATGAATAAAGCTTTATAAATTTAGTTCGATCCTGAGAGATTACGATTATTAATGTTTTAGATTGCGGAGATACGTGCAATTTGTGTAAAAGTCTCGAAATGAACTAGGAATCAAGTTTAAAACCATATATAAAATCAAGATAACATAAAAGGTAGGCTTATAAAACATAGGATTGTCTCGGGTAGAGGAACGTTGACTAACCAAAGTGAATCGAACCCCTTTTGAATTGAGGCAACGTGCCTTGACTTACTTAGAAAAATTCGTCATCGATGTTAGGCCTACGATATCTGTCCTTTCGATCATTTCATGTTCCTAATGGATTGGGAATTTTGAGACTTTGGCGAGACAGAAAATCAAAGAGTGGAAGTAGTTATCAAGGTATAAGTTTCACCTCTAACTTGACAACTTCGTACCCCAATAGTGTCGGTACTTATCAAAAGATAAGACCTAATAGAATATAATATGGAAATTTCCCATTAAGGTTCGGATGTCACTCCTGTCTTGAGGGTAAATCTCGTGCAAAATACGAACACTGCATAGCAGCGTTTTCAAGGCATCCAAGTGTATATTGTGTCAGCCTTAGGAAAGGCAAGTAAGTTTAACAGGAAATGTGTTGCTAGGAAGCAAGTACGGTAGAATGCATAAGTCTTAAACAACAGATAAGAGTCAAGATTCCTAGAACTATAGACTAGGCAAAGCATTCCTACTTTCCCTAATTCCCTATAGTTATGGCTCTGATACCAATCTGTCACACCCCAACCGATGGCAGAAACATCGGGGCATGGCACTAAGCGTTCAGATTGCTATGAGTTTCCATAACACTAACAGATTCAATAGTAATTAATCAAGTTTCATAGAAATTGTCTAACAGCATCCATGAGTCAAACACAAGGTACCAAGTACAATAACCAAACATTGTTCAAAGTTTCTAGATTAACTAAGATGCGTTTCTAAGCAGCATCCTAGCAAGTTTCTTGTTTCCTCGGCTACTATCAACCTGCAACATATATTAAAATAAATCAACAAAATGTTGGCGAGTATACAAGTTTGAGTACCTAGTAGTATAATAGTTTAAAATCCTCATATCCAGCATGTTAACACATAAAAGGTTTCACCATGCTATTAAACGCAGTCCAAGTGATAGCCCAAGTTTCCAATGCGTTAACCTCTTTCCCAAGACTCAAGGAAAGCAAAAGAATGTCTCCTCCTAACAATACCCCAAAGACTAACGGGGAGATGCATTACCCCTATAGCGCTACCATTGTTAAGGCAGAACTACACACAGGAATTAAACGTTCACATAGCATAAAAGTCTCAAGTTTCCATGTTTACAGCGGATAGAGTAAGTTTCAAATAATTTCAAGTGTCAAGTGTCAAGTTTATAGAATACGTGTTGCATCCCAAAAGTGTTTAAAACAAAAAGGGATCGAGTATACTCACAGCGGGTGCTAAGTATCAACACCAACTAGTTGGATCGAATGGATCTCTGGGGTTAGCCTGATTATAGTTTAGCAGTGTAAGCGTCGAATAGAAAGTCGAATTAGCGAATAAAAGTGTCTAACAGGTGTCCGGATCGGATGGTCGTCCGTTCAGTAGCGTGTTTGTGAATTGATAAAGTTTCAAGTGTCGAGATCATAGTGTCCTGTAAAACAACAAGTGTAATGATAATCAGACCCTCTGGACGGATGGTCATCCGATCGGATGGCCATCCGGTCAGTCGGTCAAAGTGTTTCAACTTTTGAAGTTTTCGTTGTAGTATAGGCTCAAGTCATTCGATCGGATGGTCATCCGGACGGATGGCCGTTCGATCGGATGACTGTTTGAGTGGAAATTTCTTAGTTCAAAATCTTGATTCAAATAGTTTAAGTATTGAAGATCACAAGGGAAGTCACTTGGCCGGATGGTTGTTCGTCCGGACAGTCATCCGTTCGGATGATCGTTCGACTATCGTGATCTTTTCCTTCGATCCTTTTGTAAAAGTATCTAAGTTTGAGATTTAACGGAGACGACATGGTAACGTATTGAGACAACGAAAACCCATTAAGTTTCAGCTCGTCTGATCGGATGGAAACCACCCTGTTCGATCGGATGACTGTTCTTGACGAAGTTTCATGTCTGACCTGTAGGTTGGTCATCTCCCCGGTGTTAATCTGTTTTCAAGCCAACTCCAGACTAAAGAACGAGTCTACAGCCTGTTTGTATTCAGATTTCACCGTGTTTGAGTAGGTAAGTTAAGAAAGCTTAAATAAAACATGTAATCAGCCGAAAATGTTCAGGTTATGTAAGGATTCGTAGTAAAATGTGTGGAAATCTCTTAGATCTGGACTAGATCTCGACGGAATGACATCACAGAGTTGATTGTACAAACAGCCATGATGACGTCACCCTGAATGAGCCCAAATCCTAGTGATTTCACGGTGAAAAGCATGATTTTGATGAAGAATCTAGTGAGAAAGTGTGTAAAGATGGTAGTTGTACAAGAATAATGAAGAAATACTTACAAGAATCGCTTGAAAATGTAAGAAAAGTGCCTTAGAACGAGAGTGTGCATGCTGGTCGGAGGAGCCTGTCACATCAAGTGATGTGACAGGGGTATTTTGTCACACCCCCAAAATCCACTTGCGGCGTGCCACCGCTTGGAGGTGCGACTGACCAGGATCCAGCCACCAATCATATTGAACAAGAAAGTAAGAAATTATAAAAGTTCAACTAATACAATTGATGTCCAAACAAAACATAGTTTAAGTTGCAAAGCGGAAGCATAACGATTAAGTCCAAAACTAAAATATAAGTTTATATGTTTCAAAGTTTAACATGGCACACAGTTGTCCATGTCCCACAACGACTCTTCTCCATGCAAGCTCCAGCTAAGTACCTATTGACCTACAAAGCATGTAGTAACGAGTCAACAATAATGTTGAGCGAGTTCACAGTTGGGTATTCGTTTTAAGTTGTTTCGAAAACAGTTTCCTTTATCTGGCATCCTGCCGTGGGGGTTACCCCATAATTGAAAACGTGATTCGTTTAACCCATTTACTCTGGCAATCCAACCGGGGGGCTACCCCATGTTTAGTTATCTGGCTTTTCGGCCATGGGGGCTACCCCATGTATATGCTACTAGACTCGTTACCATATCGACTGCTGACTGTAGTCATGTTTATGTGCCCTGAACTGTCAATGTCTATCATCATTGACGTGCCCAGATCCATTAGTTCACGCCCGTCCTCTGCGGCACGGTGTGAGGTTTGTCAAACCTAAATAGCGCTATCTAACTAATGACCCGCTCGCCATTGGCCCGGCGATTAAGTCGATATAAAAAGGAGGGACTTCGTGATAGAGTTTTGGTCTAGTGAAATGTAAACTGTCCAAGAGGACGAGGAATTAAATTCCTGAACCCGTACTGTCCTACCCAAGAAAGCACGAGGAATCCATATTCCTTAACCCATTCCCAACCCCTGGGAATCCCATGCTTTGTTGAAAGTGTGAACTCACCTTAGGTTAGCTCGGCAGATAAACGAAAGGTCAAATCGAGCTAATTGTGGTCAACCACGTCCTAGTATGGTTACCACACAAGTCAGATACAAACCAAGTAATGCACGTATATTTTCTACACGTATACTAGCACGTTGCAAACAAGTGTTATTCATGGCAGTCCAATCAACAGTGCACAACATACACATTCAACAGTAACACATAAAGTCCATATATTCGGCCCAAATACTTAGGCCTGTAACCGTGCAAGTCCATACAGAATATATAATCAGGTGGTCTCGAGTCGAGACTAGAGATCTCGAGTCGAGACGGTGCTGTCTCGGTTTATAGCCTTCATCACTCGAGACCTGGTGGTCTCGAGTCAGGTCTCGAGTCGCAACAAGACCCGCAACCTGGTTTCGAGTCATGTTGTTTGTGTGCTGGTAATGTGTGGTCTCGAGTCGAGACTAGGGGTTCTCGACTCGTAACCTGTGTCGCAACCGCGGTCTCAAGTTGTCACATATATGGTCTCGATTCGAGACCGAGGGTCTCGACCTGTATACCTGGTAACCGAGTCCTTCTAGAACCTCTGATGTACTATCCAATAGTGTTGCATTTTCATGAGATTGTGTACTATCCAGTAGAATTCCATAAACATGTTTTCTTGTCTAATACATAATCAAAACAGATCAAAACACAACATTTAAAATATTTTTTAATAACCTTCATGTTGTTCTTCACGTATTCAAACTATTCATCATGAACATTCATCCGAATCCGACCCGAAACATGCTATACTAGATCTATTCTTGCCATTTTCGAAGCATTTTCAGCAACTATTTACCATTACTATTTCATAAATCATGTTTGCATCGTGTAACACACTAGTCATGTACTAAACCTCATTAAGCAACCTTAACTCATTATTTTATTCTCATATCATTATGAAGGAACATTTTATTCACTTAAATCAAGCAAAACACACTACTCATATCATCAAGCAAACACCTTCATCATGGATAACCAACAATCTTAATACCAACTATTCAAGAAAGATATATTCAATATGCATAAAACTTAACAAGCAAACATATATGATATTTCCATCCCTATATTGCAAGGAACCACTAACCGGTTAGGTTTCAAGGTGTGAGGATATGAAGAAATCGATGAATAAGCTTCCAAATGAGATCCTAAGCTTGAACCGAGAGCCCTTGTTGTCACCGGTTTGGTCCGAGAGAAAGGAGGGGAGAGGTGATGCTTGATTTTTAGGGTTTAAGGTTTTCTAGAGAGAAAGTGTAGGGGAGAATGTGTATGAGAGGGAGTGTAGGTTTTGGGTTTTATACAAGGTGGTGCACTCTAAATGGATTCCGAGTGGCTTTAGGGGTGCACGGCCCAACCGGCCCAGCTGTTCAGGTCTCGAGTCGGGTCCTTGTGTCTCGGGTCACATAAATACACGCATACATACAAGCACAGCACATATTCACATAATATTCACTTATAACATTCATTAAACCAACATGTCAGCTAGTCACATAACGTTCAAGCATGTTACATCAATATACAAATGAAGGGTTCTAAATTTCGAGTTGTCACATTATCCCCAAGTTGAAAGAAATTTTGTCCCGAAATTTGGTAAGTACTCACTGAGGAAGCTAGTTAAGTTGTATGGTTTTCTTGGTTTTCCTGGGGTGTCACATCCTCCCCCCGTTGATCTGGAATTTTGTCCCGAAATTCCGTAGCTTCAGCCTCAGTAGTGGTTGTACTGTTTGCGAATAGTTGGGGATACTTTTGTTTCATCTGATCTTCGCGTTCCCAGGTGAACTCTGGGCCGCGACGTGAGTTCCAACGAACTCGAACGAGAGGTATTCTAGTGCTCTTGAGGACCTTAACATCCCGGTCCGTGATTTCAACTGGTTCCTCGACGAATCGTAACTGCTCGTCGATGGTGAGCTCCTTCAAAGGAACTATGAGGGTCTTATCTGACAGACACTTCTTCAGATTCGACACGTGGAAAACGTTGTGAACTGCACTGAGTTCTACTGGTAAGTTCAGTTTGTAGCCCACCTTGCCTATTTTCTCGATGATTTCAAAAGGTCCGACGTATCGCGGGTTAAGTTTGCCTCGTTTGCCGAAACGAACCACACCCTTCCAGGGTGAAACTTTGAGTAGTACACGCTCCCCAACCTGGAGCTCAAGTGGTTTCCTGTCCTTATCGGCGTAGCTTTTCTGACGGTCACGAGCTGCCGCCATGCGTTGTCGTATTTGAGCGATCCTTTCTGTTGTGTCTACCACCAGTTCTGGGCCAGTGATCTGACTATCCCCCACCTCTGCCCAACAAAGAGGTGACCGGCACTTACGTCCGTACAATGCCTCAAACGGAGCAGCTTTAATGCTGGTGTGGTAGCTGTTATTGTATAAGAATTCCACAAGTGGCAGATGCTTTTCCCAGCTGTTGCCAAAGTCGATTACACATGCACGAAGCATGTCTTCTAAGGTTTGAATAGTGCGCTCAGACTGCCCATCCGTCTGAGGGTGATACGCTGTGCTCATGTCTAATCGTGACCCAAAGGATTTGTGCATTGCTTGCCACAGTTCTGGAGTAAAACGTGCATCACGATCCGAGATAATGGAGGTGGGCACCCCGTGCCTCGAGACAACTTCCTTAAGATATACGTCTGCTAGAGTGGAGAACTTATCCGTTTCCTTGATAGCCAAGAAGTGTGCAGACTTTGTGAGTCGATCCACGATCACCCAAATATTATCGTTACCACGTTGAGATCTAGGCAGGCCAGTAACAAAATCCATGGAAATTTGCTCCCATTTCCATTGTGGTATCTCTGGTTGTTGGAGTAGGCCTGAGGGTTTCTGGTATTCAGTCTTGACTCTCGCACAAGTCAAACACTTGCTGACGTAAGTTGCTATGTGGGCCTTCATGCTAGGCCACCAATACGTAGTTTTGATATCGTGGTACATCTTATCCGAGCCAGGATGTACTAAGTAGCGAGACTTGTGTGCTTCATCCATCACAAGCTCTCGTAAGTTGCCATAGAGTGGGACCCAAATGCGTCCCGTTACATAGTAAGCACCATCTTCCTTTTGTTCTAATCGTTGCCTTGAGCCGCGTAGGGCTTCAGCCTTGATGTTCTCTGGCTTTAATGCTTCCACCTGAGCATCTCGTATCTGGGAAGGAAGACTAGACTGTATAGTGAGTTGTAAAGCTCCCACGCGCTTAGGCGCGGTGTCCTTTCGACTGAGGGCGTCAGCCACAACATTGGCTTTGCCCGGGTGATACCTGATCGAGCATTCGTAGTCATTCAGTAGCTCGACCCATCGTCGTTGTCGCATATTCAGTTCCTTCTATTTGAAGATGTGCTCGAGACTCCTGTGGTCGGTGTAAATGGCGCACTTTGTACCGTATAGGTAGTGTCTCCATATCTTAAGTGCAAAAACAACAGCTTCCAGCTCTAAATCATGCGTAGTGCAGTTCCTTTCATGAACTTTAAGTTGGCGTGAGGCGTAGGCTATAACTTAATCTCGTTGCATCAATACACAACCAAGACCCTGAATTGATGCGTCGCAGTAAACCACAAAATCGTCTGTGCCCTCTGGCAATGAAAGGATAGGTGCGCTGCAAAGTCTATCCTTTAAATGCTGAAATGCTAATTCCTGTGCATTTCCCCATCGATAAACAACCCCTTTCTACGTTAGTGAGGTGAGAGGCTGTTGTGACAACCCTCACCAAACCAGGTATCCGTACGAATTAATTAGTATTTAATTACTGCTCAATTATTGTGCTTGCCTGCAATGGTAAATAAACTTCTACGTGATTTCTGAAATATGCATAACCATGCCTCATACTCTATTTTTTGTTACTCTATTATTTACATACAGAACTTCAGCGACAACCTTGATGCACAAAGGCACAGTTGCACAATGAACGGATAACCCATTTAACACGCTAATACAGCCAGCACCAGGCAGACACTGCCTCTAAGGCCTGTATGAGCCAGAGATAGTTTACTACACTAATAGAAAGTGTAGGGATTTAAGGGTTGTAGAACTGCGTCACTAGGAATGATATTACAGTGACCGGATGTGCCTAAAACGTACTTTAAGTACTAAATTCAGCACTTTAATTAAAATTCAGCATCTAGCTAACTAATAAAGTGCCAAATCATGAGAAAAACATTACTAGACACTTTCCAAAGTGTCGGGAATAAGTTGTGTCACTAAAAATAATAATAATGACACTTTAAAGCTTTGTTAAGCACTTTAACGGATCTCTATCCAACCGAACAACCGGACTTTACCCGGAACATAAAAAGATTGCCATATACATTGTTTTTCTTTTTCTGAACCAGTTAGGGTCCCTGAATACCCTAACAACCGCTATAACGCATAACACATCAGTAACCGAGTTAACCTTCATTTAACTTAACTAATACTTAACTATTAGTTGGATTCTAACCGGGTAACCCCCCCCCCCCCTCAACCGAACTCGTCCCCTAGGGGGACACCCTTGTACTTTTTGTGATTAAATTAATCACACATGCCTAATATCTAGGCTACACATAATCTCTTGGTTAATGACCATGAAAATTGTCTATAAGATCAACATATAGCACAACATAACATTCTCACCACTTAACTAAACAACATTCTTCTCTCTCCCTCTCTTTCACTCTCGGCCGAAGACACAAGCACCCCCACCGCCACCTTTCGATCTTGATCTTGCCATTCCAAGCTTATACAAGTGTTGAGGATCACATACGAGGAAGCTTGGTGCATTCGGAACGTGAAGGACCTCTTCTCATTGCTTTTATCCACGCAATCTTCGACTAGTTTCTTCCCTAGCCTCGAGCTAGTAGTAAGTGACTATAAACACACTCTCGATCTATTTTAAAGTGGTTAAAATAATATATGACGGTTAAAACTCATGAACTTGCAAGATGAAGTGTTAAGAGTCTACTAAAATGTTAAAAATGATGGTTAAAAGCTATGATGTTGTGTAAATCTAGCAAGACTTGTTTTGTGTAACTATTTAGTGCCGATCTATGATGTGGTAGCTCGGATCATCGTCTAACCCGGATTGGTCATGATCATGGATCATGACATAGAGTTTGTTTAAGTGTACAAAGGGTTAAATGATGAAACTCTACCACACACTAAACATGAACTTGCGTAAAATCGATTTTCTTACGAAATAGTGTTTTAAACTAGTAGATCTACGGATCTACAAACGGTATTTTCAAAGGACCAAGTGTCAAAGGAATCATATTTTCTAAAACCGGATCTTACACGAACAAGAGTGATTTTTAAACACACAAGTGTGTAGACACTTGTGTAACACAAAATTTCGACAAGGAACTAGTTTTGTCAAATTTTCCTAGAAGTTGTAAAGATGGAATTTCGTTAAAAACGAGACTTTTACGAAACCGGATTGATTTATACAAAAGATCCACTAAAAGTAATGAGATTTACTTCATATTTTAGATAAACCACAAGTTCATGCATTTTTGCGATTTACATCTATTTTGACTAGTTTGATGGTTTGAATAATGTTTATTGTTGACTGAGAAAATTGTTGATTTGAATTTTAAAAGAAAATGATACGCTTGAAAGCGTGGCCACCTCCAGTTACAGGGGAAACTCTGGCGAAATTTTTCTAAAAACCTAACACTTGGGAATATTTTCACTACAAGTGTTGTAAATCTATTTTTGACTTGTTTTCAAGACGTAAGTTTCGCCACGACTTTATTTACGAAACATCGGAGGTAGGATTTTCACAAAATAAAACTTGATAAATATATATTTGGTATATATATATATATATATTTTTCATAACAACACTTGTGAGATTTTTATGATTATTTTGTGAACTATACAAATATTATTTTTAGGGTAAAAATAATATTACCAAATGTTAACGATTCCAAAATAATACGAACGCCTTCACAATAAATAATAAGTTACAACGGTATAATTATTACCACCCGATCTTTATCCGTAACTTACGCAATTCAGAAAATACCAATGAACGCGTATTTGTCAAGAATATTATTTTGGAAAATTGTATGAAATAAAATACAATATTTTTAGGAAAAATGATTATATTTTGAAGTAAGAAATAAAATATATTAAGTGAGACTTAATAATGTATTTCGAGTGTTACGAACACGCATGTAATAAATCCCCCATCCTTGGGAAGGAGAATAATTACCAAGTATCTACAAAAATATAAACATGAAATAGTTGTCTAACTATTTCCCCAAAAAACTTAAACCTTAAGCTAAGGCACGGCCATCCGTCTAATAGAGTTAGTGCGTGTAGGTCGTCGCACAGCTGCTTGATCAGGAGGTATACTTGGTAAAGACGCACCACTGTGAGTTCATGTCCCCCTTTTCTCTTAACTGTTTTCAGTTTTCTAAACTGCGGGGGTGAAATACATGTTATTATGATTACAAATATTTCTTACATGGTATGGTTAGCGTAAGGAGGGTTATTACTTAGATCATGTGAGTGGGTAGGCGGAAACTTGAGGCCATTAATCCTCAGGGTAGGACCGAGGGGCAGGAGCGGTAGATCTATCTGGGTGTAGCGAGCCCAGCCCCAGGCCCAAACAGTACGGACCTCGGGGTGACTTTGTACCCAACGCATAAATCTGCTAGGTTTGAGTCTTCCTACTTGCACTTCACACATATCAATGGCCTTACAAACCATTGGTGATCTCTTTTTCCTTATTTGCTACATACCAGGATTTTATACTTACAAAGGTTTTACTTACTCACTACACATGAACTTGCTCAACAATTTTTGTTGATTTTTCCAACTTACATGTATTTCAGGTAATTAAGGATCTGGCATGATATGCTACGTTTCCTACGCTGCATAAGAGAAATAAGGTCATCCAAGTTTAGGGGTCGTGGCTCTTGCCTGGACGGGCCACAGTTCTTAAACTACGTCTTCTTTACGTTTGTGGTTATAAATTCTGAACAATGTTTTTATGTTGTTAGGTTGTAATCCCCGTCGCACGTGTCAGTACTTTAAAACAATGTTGTGGTACTTTTATTTTAAATCAATGGATGATCTGCATGGTTTTATTTTCATATAGCTTTGTTATGATTAAGCTACGGTATTAAGAAGTCACACCAAATTAACCACGCTTCCGCAAAGCCAGGGTGTGACAGCTTGGTATCAGAGCCTTGATCATAGTGAACTAGGATTCCTTCTCGAGTCTAGACTATGATCACTAGGGCTCTCACGAAAACATTTTTACATTGCATACCACTTAAGTCCAGATCCAAAACATTTTTACAAACAAAAGTTGAGCACATTCATTTTATTTGTTAGTTATGGCTCAGTCTGGGAGGCTGAGGCTCGGTCTGGGAGGCTGAGGCTCGGTCTGGGAGACTGAGGAAATAGGCTAGTGGGACTAGGAAGAACAGTCCGAGAGGCTGGGAAGGTAGTTTGAGAGACTAGGAGATTCAGTCTGGGAGGCTGGGAGGCTAGTGGGACTAGGAGGACTATTTGATTGATTATTGTTGATTAATGTGCTTATGTGATTATCTTATTTGTGCAAATGCATGTTTGTATTACAGACAACGTGCCATCATCCGGCACTGGAGGGTCGGACACCACAGACCCCATGCCCATAGTATCAGACGGCATAGTCTCATCAGAGCACGAGGTGTATACCTCAGATACTACCAGCACGGACAATGATGATTTCCAGCCATTTGCGCTACCCAACGACGTGGCCGAGCCCGCTGATGGCCCTATCGCTAGGGAGTTGCCGCTCGCGGTGATCCCTGCCCATGTACCCCTTGCCGCTTACCCTATTGTTGATATGCCCTTAACGTAATCGCTGATGACAACGTCGACTTGTTTGATGAGGACCCACTCGAGGATGACTTGGAGGGTGAGGCCCTTCTTGCTGCTGGTGATCTCCTGCTTCTCGCTGATGCTCCTGCGGAGGAGGCACCCATCCATTCACCTGACCCCGACTCCTTTGAGTCTGTGGCATCTGCACCTTCACATGCGCAGGGAGTGCAGCATCATTCGCATGACACGGACCCTGATATGGCATCATCCACTGCACCTGCCCCTAGCTTTGAGTTTGGTCATGACATTGAGTTTATTCAACTAGATTAGCCTATGGTGGATCCCGTAGCCCCTGTTGACCCTATGTTTGCTGGACCCGCTGATTTCGAGACGGAATTGATGATTTAGAGCCTGTTGTGGCCCCTGAGCCAGTTGATGCTCCTGTCCTTGCCTCAGAGCATGACCTTGATCATGCCGATGCACCAGCTGCTGCTCCCTTGGTTGATGACGTACATGTCAACGATCATCCTATTGTTGCTCCACTGTTGGGGGATGATCATGTTGTTGATGCTCATATTGGTGCCCCTCACATTGCTGACATTCCTGCTGATCCTGCTGTTGCCCCTCTTCCTGACCATGTGCCCGTGCAGTTCGATCATGCACCTTTTTGGTCATCGACACGCGCACACCCGAAGTGGGTGGATAGACGATGCTAATGGTCACCCACCTTTCGAGTTTCCTGTGACGCCCCCTTATGGCTCCTGTTTCAGCCCATGTTCAGTTCCTATGGATGCATCTTTGTTCTCACACTCACCGCTGATACTCACCACACCGTTACATGACCCGGAGCCAGCACTCGAGCCAGCTACTACATCATTTGGGTCAGCTTGATGTTGCGCCTGCTGAACCTACACCTTTACATGGTCACGATCCTGTTTCTTTTTAGTCTGCCAGACGTTGCACCCCTTATATCTACCTGCATCAGGCAATCCCCTCATTTGTGGAGAGGTTCGTCTTCCCTTGTGAAGATCGACACCCGTTGCGCCATCGTGCCTAGCACTTTCTGTCAGGACATACTCGCGCCTCGGAGAGATGCTCCAGGTTGGCACCCACGTAATAATCCTTTTATTATAGCAGTTTTTTTTTCTACAGGCCGCACCGCTTGCTACATTCACCTCTACAACGCTTGATAAGCCGATTGGATGGTCCCTATAAACGCACTATGCTAAACCCTTACCATTCCTTGCATTATGAGAACCACACACCGGATAAGTTGCTCCTGTAACATCAACTGCAGTTGAGGATATGAGTTGCGGAATGCTGAAGCTTGAGCTGACGCCACAATGGGCAACTTCAAATATAAAACATTACATAACCAAAAACATGAGTTAAGTATCTACATCACAAGACAGCATATTGTCTGAAAATTTTAAGTAAAACACCACGCCCTCCACCAGCATGCTTTGATCCGCCACGTACATCAGGATCCCTTTTATGCTCTTGACCTCTGAAATTTCACCGTCCTCAGGATCTCGATACTCGTTCCTTTTACCATTAAGCGGCAAATCAGTTGACTACTTCGAGGAATATACAAGCTCGTGGAGGAATTCAAGCATGTCGACAGTTTACTTTTCTTTCCTCCCCCACCTCAGTCACCAGTAATGTGGGTGTCTGGATTACGCAGATTGCGTTACGATTGGGTAGAGACACCAAGATTGTGGAGATTTGTGAAGACCACGTCTGACTACGTAATTTAGATATGCTGATATACTTGTTGGGCAAGGGTGGGGAGACCTGGTGACCCTGATAATGTGATACATTTTGTAAGACAACGAAGTTGCGGCCGGAAAACGATGGGAACCAATTGACATTAAGCATGCAACAATACCCTGTGGCCAGTAACCAACGAAAGCTCAGTCGCTATGTCCTTGCTAAATGCGATCAGTAACGCTTATGTGCGTACTAAAATTTTAATACTATGTGTTTACTTGCTATACTCTCATTAAACGAAACCCCCAAATTACGTACGGATGTTATAATTTTGATGCAATGTGCTTACCCGTTTAATGAAAACCTAATCATAAGACGTGATACCAATATAACACGAATGTGCTATGACTGAGAAACACGTGTTTGTTTGTTATACTTGCGGTAAATATGATTCCAATTACTTGTTTGATGAATTGCATGATGTGTAATAGGATGACTTAAATATGTGCGATACATGTGTTCCAAACAACTATTTACGTTCCCTGAATAGAAGAGACCTAACTAACATGAACTTCTTCCTAGAAGATGTCGCATCAAGAGATCACCCGACTGACTGAAGCAGAATGGTTAGCGCACGCCTCTCAAGTCAGAGCTCGGCACGAGGTTCTTCGCTACAAACATGGCGAAGGTGCCTCAGGGAGAAACCTACCTAACGGTAATGTTTAAGTCATCTAAGACACATTACGACACGTTTGGAAAGTCCCCAAAGTGCCTTGCTAATACCTTTTGTGATGGTAAATTCTTGAATACAGGTTGTACCTACCAGCATTTTCTAGAATGCAAACCCCTGAACTTCGGTGGTACGGAAGGTGCCATAGCTTTTGTAAAATGGGCTGAGAAGGTGGATGCCGTTGTGCGAATGAGTGGTTGCACGCCAGAGCAGCAAGTCCCGTACGTTACCGGATTGCTACAAGATGGAGCTCTGTTATGGTGGGACCGTAAGGTTCGAGAATTGGGCGAGGCTGTAGCATATGCGATGTCATGGAGCGAGCTGAAAGAAATAATGCGGAAGGAGTATTGTTCACAGATTGATATCCAAAGACTGGAACTAGAATTTTGGGAACTACAGAAGGAAGGTCCAGATGTGGTGAAGCACGTACGAAGGCTTTACGATTTGTCGCGAGTCGTTCCGTACCTAGTGGAACCCGAGTTGAAGAGAATGGAGCAATCCATTTGGGAACTGACACCTCAAGCCTTGAGCTTGATGATGGTATCAACGCCACCATCACCCATGATTGCCCATGAGATAGGACTGGAGCTCACTAAGGAAGCACTTAGATTGGTGAAACTTTCAATCCCGGACGAGAAGAAAGAAACACCAGTGGAGACATCTGATAAGAACAAAAGAAAGCTCGGTGAATTTCAGGGAGGTGATCAGGCAAATAAAAAGAATAAGGCCAAAAAGGGAAAGATGTACATGGGCAAACTACCTAAGTGCGAAGAATGCCAGCGCCATCATAACGGGTGGTGTGGTAATAGGAAGTGTAACAACTGTGGTAAACGGGGACACAGCAGGGAGACGTGTTGGCAGGAGACGAAAAGAGGAAAGGAAGAAAAGGAAGGTTATAATTGCGGTGGTATGGGGCACCTTGCGAAAGATTGCCCAAGGGAGATTTACCAAGACCAGGAAGGAGCATCCAACACCGGAGCTAGTGAAGCATGCCAGGATCCAGATATGGTCGCTGGTACGTTCTTTATCAACCCAAAATTTTGCATTCACGCTATTCGATAACAGTGCCGACCCTAGCCCCGCATCTCATGAACTTAGGAATCTACTTAGTTTAGTAGAGAGTAAGTTAGACGACCCACTCTTGATAAAAACTGGTTAATAAACGGCCTCGACGTTTCTCTCCCATGGCTAATCCCGTTCACACCAGATAAATTCCCGGCATTGCACCTGCAGTCAATACCCTTCAACGACTTACATCTTTGGGAATGCAAGGATTGACAGTGAAGTTTCAGAAGTTGATAGAGAAGGAAGATAACAGACCAAAAAAAAATCCCCTGTTGGGTAACCCCATATCTGCCCGTCAAAAAGAAGGATGATGATTTTCAAATAAACGTCAGCTACCAGGAGCCGAACAAGCTAACCCACCAAAGTCGGTGACTCTTGCTAAAAATTAGCGAACCTCTTACACAACTGACTATGATGATCCAATTACTACTACACGACTGATCAACAATCGAACATCGCCAACAGAGAAATTCAGGGAATATACCAGGATGAAATTGTGGGACAATGATTGTGCTTAGACATAAACAAAATGCTGCTTCCTACACAATGTATAAACCAGAGCCACACGAGGTGCGGAATCTAGAAAAACTAGAAGCCTTACATCTAGGAACCATATCTGTCAACTCAATCAAACACCATTAACTTGACCAACTTGTCATTGCAGCTAACGAAC
>JARYGA010027522.1:0-49811 GCA_030545235.1 Helianthus tuberosus
ACACTTGTTTTGATCTCCCTTGATGTGTGCCACCTCCTTGGACACTTGGCATGATCACAATTACTCCAAATTGCTATAAATAGCAAGCATTTCATTCTTCACAACTTGCTCATTCACCTCTTCTTCTCTAATCTGCTCTTAATCGGAGTTTGCTTCCCACTAGAGGCCTCCTACTGAGTATTCTTGTCATCCTAGAACACAAGTAAGTGTTCTTTCCCAGTCTTGTTCATTATTTTAGCTTATTTTGAGCTAAAAGTCAAACAGTTCACTTTCTGTTTGACTTTCGGTTCTGGCCTTAATTGTTCAAGTCAAAGTTCAATTGAACTTTGCAAAGTGATCATAATCACGAAGGTTATAATCCCTTGCGATTGTACCTTCTAATTACCACGTTTACTAGTCGAAGTGACGAGTCAAAGTTTCAGTCAAAAATGCACATTATGTGCATTTTACGACGAAACCATTTTCGGGTATCAAAACACCAAGTTTTGATACCAAATCAGTTATATAAATTTAGTTAGACATGTTTTGACATGTCTAACTCGTCACTTCTAGTTTAGTGCTTATTTAGGGTCGTAAGTCGAGCGGTCTTGACCACCGCTTTGACCTTCATATCCGACCCATTTGGTCGATCTTAGGATCCGACCAAACACATATTTGTGACTATAGTTGTATTGGGAATAACCTACTGAGGTTATACCTTATGGTCACGTCGTTTGGTTAGTGTTATGATAAGTCGTTCTTATTTTCTTTAAAAATGACCAAAATGCCCTTTTTGCGCATAAATTCATTTTAAGCATATGTAACCAACTTTTAACATATAAACTGATGTTGCAACTTTATTAAACATGTTTTGACACATAAGACTTATCATAGGTCATATTTAACCATCCAAACATACAATTACGCAAATGGCACGTTAAAGTAGTGTAAACTACTTTAACGTGTCATAACGGGTCAAAAGAACTTAGGATCACTTTCAAATCAGAATGTTAAGTTTGTTAAACCATAACACATGAGTTCCAACACTCATTTGGTTTATAACACTTCATTCTATCTGAATCCTCCGACTAAAGTCTCGCACACTAACATATGTTATCCGACACATTAGGACACGTTTGAGCTTTGTTATTTCACTTTATTCAAGGACGCTTACGCAATCACAAGTGAATACATAGACCCTTTTTTATGCTTTCTAAATGTTTTGAGGTGATTATGTGAGTACATAGTCCCCTCTTTTACATTTTCAAATGTTTTGGGGGTGATTTATATGTGCCTATTCACTATTTTCATGATTTCGAAACTATATGATTCTACATACATAGTACTTTATCCTTTAACGATTTGAAACCGTTACTTATGGCTTAAATAATGATTTTCAAAATTTGTAAGACCCTTGTTGGTGCGTATTTGTATTCATGCCTAAAATACATTCATTAACAATGATCAAGCTGATTGGTAGTATGATATAGCGCTATAGGGCATGACACCCCATTCCCGCTTCCTAGATTTGTTTGGAATTTTGATTAGGGAATGTCAGAAACCAAGTTTACACCAAATAGATTTGTCTTCATGGTAAATCTATAATGTCACCAAAGTATAGTTTGATATACTAAGGTTTGAATGTATTACCAAACGACCACAATGTGTTGTTACAAAGTTTTTCCAATTAAGCCATAAAAATTTATCTTCTATTGATAACCAAAACCAAAGTATAGTTTGATATACTACCAAATCACAAACCAAAGTATAGTTTGATATACTACCAAAGCATAGTTTGATATGCTATCAGGGTAATATTGTTTACCAAAGTATAGTTTGATATACTACCGATTTTCTTGTTCAAAACGAAAGTATATTTTGATATGCTACCGATTCTATTATTTCATAAACTAAAGTATATTTTGATATACTATCAAATTAACTATTTCAAAAGTAAAGTATATTTTGATATACTATCAACTCTATTATTTCAAAACCAAAGTATAATTTGCATATACTACAAATCCTTTTATCAAAAAGCAAAGTATTTTAGATATCAAATTTTTATCAAAGATTCATGGCTATTTTTGAAAACGTGTAATCTTTTTCGTATAATATCCAAAGCCATGAATCTAAAACACAAAACATATGTTACTCACAGACATTTTTATGCTGGCATTTTATTTTCACATATGTTTCATGTTCTATTATGTGATGATTGTTGACGCATGCTACACATAGGATGGACTAAGGCCTTAGTGACTTTATAACTTGAAAGACAATTACTTGTATTTATTTGATTTGTATCAAACCAATGAATCTATTAATGAAATAAAACAAAACTTTAAATACCATCTGTTGTGAAACAATTTCCTGGAACGTTACTCCCCGATGTTTCTGCCGCAGATTGTTGTATTACGCGATCGTGGTCTTGCAGAGATTGGTATCAGAGCCATGGTTATAGGGAATTAGGTTATTAGTAATACTCTTGACCTAGTCTATAACCTTCCTAGGACCCTAACACGAGTTTTCTCGCGTTTAGATTCTTAATACAATACCATCACCTATCCTTAGGTGATTGCCAAAAACAAAACATAATTCATTCTCTAGAGTCAATATTTTTCTAAAAATTCCCAAGAAATCATCAACCCTTAGATGATTTGTTTTGGGCTTTATGCCTTCAAAGTTTCAAAATCCCATCAAATTTTGGGCTTTAATAATGTGAACATGTGCAATCCAGAAGGGTGGATGCCTGTAACCTGAGTTTTCTATCTAAGGCTAGAGTATTCGTACAAATCTGCATCACCGGACTAGTCACTCTTACCTGGGAACTCTTGGGGTGAGTGTCCACTTATAGGCTAAAACATGTCTTCGCAATACATTATAAAGACCCATTTACTTTGATTAGTCACTGTGTCGTTTGTTTTAAGTAACGAACAAATGGTCACAATCCTTATGCTTCGTCGATATTTCTAACGTTTAGATTTGATTATCCAATATCATCGCACTTGTTTTCTCTCATATTTTCCACACTCTTTTAGAATGCCTCCTCATCGCAGAGATACTCAAAGGTCCGAACTGACTACTACAATCACCCAACAAATAGGCATAATACTCGGTGGGACCATTGAGTTAGTTTTAGCCATATTCAGTCTTGATGATAAGACTACTCACGAGGCACCAAGGAAGACGAAAGCTATGCCTACAAAAAAAATCAAGGAAGCGTAAAACTTCAAAGAATCTTACAGTGATTGCTCCAATTCCACTTAATCAAGTGGGACCTAGTGTCACACCCCAACCGAAGGCGGAATCATAGGGATGTGGCATGATGCGAATAGGTTGCTCGAGAGAATCCATAATGACTAATTGTGACAATATTTAATAAGGTTCAATTTCCCATACAATCAAACAAATATCCTCACAAAACCGAAACGAAATTCAGTAGTTTCTCAAGCATCAAAACAAGACATAATAAAACTTGCAATTAAGTTTAGGTGGGTTTCTAGAATCCTAGATCCATTTCCAGCAGTAAATCCATCAACCTGTCACATACGTTAAAATAAAGTCAATACAATAATGTAAAGGTGAGTATACAAGTTTAGCATATGTATAGTAATAAAGCGTTTACGCATAACCAACATGTAACACGTAAAGGGGCGAATCACGTAAGCTATCGACAATGATACAAGCTAACCAACATGACTGGGTGCTAGAGTATGCGCGATACGTGTCACCGCAGTGAGCACGCACGTAAGAAAACCTTAACAACCCCTGAGTAAACATGTGTTGAGTCCAAACTACAGTACTATCGTTGCTAAGGGTGCTAGGGCAAGTCATCACTGTGTAAACATAGCAAACAACCATTCAACAATTCACGTATAACATGCAAGAGCGGTTAGCGTTTTAAAAGAGTTTAAGCGTTGTGTGCGTCGTGTTTCGATAGAGAATGTATGTAACACCCAAAAGTGTGTTAAGCGAAAAAGGGGCCGAGTATACTCACAGTGCGTGCTTAACAGTTAAACACGATCTGGAAAGGAGTGGAGGGAACGCCGGATCAGCCTGCGTACGGGAACAGAAGTGCATAAGTCTTCCAAAGTGCTGAAACGGTCGAGTTGAAGTGTCGTGTGGGAAAATAGATTCTTAGTACGAAGCCATGTCTTTATACGAAGGGATGCTTCGTACCAATTGTTGTTTCCGTGTCCAAAATCGAGTGTTCTTTGCGTCTTTCTTCGGGAAATTGAGTGTTCATCCCTCCAGCCATAAGCTACTGATTAAACTTAGAGTCGGAGAGGTCTTTTGAGTGGTTCAGTCACACAGGGGAACATGGGTTGGGTTATACGAAGGTGTGCCTTCGTACGAGGCCAGTGCCTTCGAAAAAGCCAGTCCTGCTCACACAAGTGGCTGTTTTTGCGTTCGGAGTTGCATTTTTGCCTAATCGGATGTGTTTTCGAGTCCTTTTCATGTCGGTTTCGACATTACTTCGTCCCACTATCCAGTGAACGAAACATATGCCGGTTTTGGTCCGTTTCGGTGTAAAAATCGAGTTTAAAATAGTTTTTCCTTGGATTAAACACTTGGTGAGTGAGAGATATTCTGATCTCTATCTTGGGAAGCCAAAGCAAAGCCCAATACACTCGTTTAAGTGTAAATCCATTGCAAAATCAGAAGTTTTGATGAAAAAGATAACGGTTTTCGTAAAATAGAGAAGTTTCTAGATGAAATCGGAGATAAACTCATGAAAATCATTGTGGAATACATTGTGATACTTGTAAAAATAGTGGATCTTACTTGGAATGCAGAGAGGAAGCAAGTGGGGAGTGTTCTTGAAAGAATGGCAGCAAGTTGTGAAAGTGAGAGTGACCTAGGTATTTATAGAGAGAGCTGCTGGTTCTATACGAAGCCGGTGCCTTCGTACGAAGGTGGTGTCTTAGTACGAAGCCGCCTATTTCGGGCGTGAGTGATTCCCATTTCGCGTGTTGGATGTTTGTTTGGTGCGTTTGGTGCCGTTAGTTAGTTCGAGTACTTTAGGTATTTTAGCGAGATAATTAAGTGTCGTGTTGCGTTGCGTTGCGTTTTAGCGAGATAAATCGAGTTACGCGAGTGAGTGTTTGAGCGTTTTAAGCGAGTAACAAACACATATAACTTATTTAACATTTAAACACACAACTAATATAAATAAATCCGCGTTTTAAGTTCTCGTTGAGTTTGCGTTGCGATGAGCGTTTAAGTAATAAGCGTTTAAATGCGATAAATAAGTGATATAAAATGCGTTTAAATATATAGTTAACCCTTGGTAATAATTGAGTCTCAAAGTACAAGCGTTTACGAAATGAATCAATGATAAAATAGGAACAACCAAAAGTCGGGTTGTTACAGTCTCCCCTACTTTTGGGAATTTCGTCCCGAAATTAAGTAGTAGACGTAACAAAGAGTTGTGGATATTTAGATTTCATTTCACTTTCGAATTCCCAATTGAACTCGATGCCGCGTTTGCCTTCCCACCTAACCTTCACTATGGGAATACGACTACGTCGAAGTTTCTTGGTCTCTCGATCCATGATTTCTACTGGCTTTTCCACGAAGTGCAGTGTCTCGTTTATTTGCAAGTCTTAGAGAGGTACACGAAGATTTTCTTCAGCTAGACACTTCTTGAGGTTTGAGACGTGGAAAGTCGGGTGTACGTTGCTGAGTTCAACCGGTAATTCTAGTCGGTAGGCCACTTTACCAATTATTTCCAGAATCTTAAAGGGGCCTATGTAACGTGGTGCTAGTTTCCCTTTCTTGCCGAATCGCGTCACCCCTTTCCAAGGTGAAACCTTTAGGAGGACATGATCCCCAACTTCGAACTCTAGGGGCTTGAGGCTTTTATTGGCGTAGCTCTTTTGACGACTCCGAGCTTTTAGGAGATTGTCTCTTATTTGGAGAATTTTGTTTGTCGTTTCTTGTATTAACTCAGGACCGGTGATCTGTGCGTCTCCGATCTCGTGCCAAACAATAGGCGATCGGCATTTTCTACCATATAGTGCCTCAAAGGGTGCCATTTGTAAACTAGCGTGATAACTGTTATTGTATGAAAATTCTACTAAGGGTAAATGCGAATCCCAATTACCACCAAAATCTATAACGCACGAACGAAGGATGTCTTCGAGGGTGCGGATCGTGCGCTCAGTCTGACCGTCGGTCTGGGGATGGAATACGGTACTGAGATTGAGAGTCGTACCGAGAGCGGATTGGAATGTCTCCTAGAGATGTGAGGTGAAACGACCATCGCGGTCATAGATGATGTCACGAGGCGTCCCGTGTCGACAAATGACTTCGTCGGTATAGATACGTGCTAATCGTTCAACCTTAAAGTCTTCTTGTATCGTAAGGAAATGAGCAGATTTCGTAAGACGATCAACTATAATCCAAATGCTATCGTTACCAAAAGGTGTGTGGGGGAGTTTTGTTATTAAATCCAGGGCGATACTTTCCCATTTCCACATCGGGATTTAGGGTTGTTCGAGTAAACCAGAGGGTCGTTGATGTTCAGCCTTCACATTCGAGCAAGTTAGGCATTTCGAAACATACAAAGCGATATCCTTTTTCATGTCTGACCACCAATACCTGGAACGGAGGTCCTGGTACATCTTGTCGGCACCGTCGTGGATGGAGTATCGAGATTTGTGAGCTTCAGTCATCAATATCTCCCGAAGGTTATTGCGACTAGGAATCCAGATTCGGTCGAGATAGTGAAAGATACCGTTTGACTTATTTACTAACTGAGTTTCGGCACCACACTTCATTTCCTCTTTCAAGGTATTCTCAAGGAAGCATGCATGTTGCGCGTCGCGAATTGGGGCTTCGAGATCATTTTAGGCTTGAACGTTACGAATACTATGCACATAGCTTTGTCGACTGAGAGGATCGGCTACGACGTTTGCCTTTCCGGGATGGTAGCGTATCTCGCAATCATAGTCGTTGAGAAGTTCAACCCATCTGCGTTGGCGCATGTTCAGTTCTTTCTGGTTCAAGATATGTTGTAAGCTCTTATGGTCGGTAAAGACCGTACACTTTGTACCATAAAGGTAGTGTCGCCATATCTTTAACGCAAAAACAACTGCACCAGGCTCGAGATCGTGGGTAGTGTAGTTCTTCTTGTGGATCTTGAGTTGTCAAGACGCATACGCAATAACCTTGTCTCGTTGCATAAGAACACAACCGAGACCTAGGTTAGAGGCATCGCAATAAAACAACGAAATCGTTGTTTCCATCGGGGTGTGCGAGGATAGGAGCATTGCAAAGCATACGCTTGAGAGTTTGAAAGACTTCCTCTTGTTCAGAACCCCAAACAAAAGGTTTGTCCTTATGAGTTAAAGCGGTAAGAGGTACGACGATTTTAGAAAAGTCGGCGATGAATCGACGGTAATAACCCACCAATCCGAGAAATGAACGGATTTCAGATGGAGTCTTCGGCGTAATCCAACTCTTTACAGCTTCAATCTTTGCGGGATCGACGTGAATTCCTTGACTGTTAACGATGTGACCGAGAAATTGAACTTCCTCGAGCCAAAATTCACACTTGAAGAACTTGGCATAGAGGCGTTTTCCTTGAAGAAGTTCGAGAACTAAACAAAGATGTTGCGCATGTTCGGATCTCGACTTCGAGTAGATAAGGATATTATCGATAAAAATAATGGCGAAATGATCCAAAAAGGCTTTGCACACACGGTTCATCAAATCCATGAAGACCGCTGGTGCGTTTGTGAGACCTAAAGGCATGACCACGAATTCATAATGACCATAACGAGTACGGAAAGCGGTTTTCATGATGTCTTGTTCTTATACACGCAACTGATGATAGCCGGAATGTAAGTCAATCTTTGGGAAACACGTAGCACCTTGAAGTTGATCAAATAAACCATCGATTCGGGGTAGCGGGTAGTGGTTCTTGATAGTAAGCTTGTTAAGTTCCCTGTAATCAATGCACATTCGGAACGATCCATCCTTCTTTTTCACAAAAAGAACGGGTGCGCCCCATGGTGATGTGCTCGGCCGTATAAATCTTTTATCAAGCAATTCTTGAAGTTGGCTAGATAAGCTCGTTCATTTCGGATGGTGCAACGCGATAGGGAGCTTTTGCAACAGGTGCAGCACCAGGAATAAGGTCAGCACGAAAATCAATATCGCGGGTAGGGGGTAAACTAGGTAAATTTTTGGGAAAAACTTTAGGAAAATCACATACAACAGGAACGTCTTTCACAGTTTTCTTCTCGTCCTTCATTTCCAAAATATGGGCTAGGAAAGCGATGTACTCCTTGCGTAAGTACTTACCCGCTTGAATACACGACATAAGCTTCAACTCTTTCGAGAGTACCTCGCCGTAAACACGTAATTGATCACCGTTTGGAAGAGAAAAATGAATCATCTTATCGAAACAAACAACTTCGACACGATTCTCACGAAGAAAATCCATGCCTACTATGATGTCAAAACTACCTAGTTGCATAGGTATGAGATTGGGCAGTAAAACATGATTGTTGAGTTCAAGAGTACAATCACGTAGAACGGAACTAACGGTAACGGTTCTTCCAGTGGCAACTTCTACGTCGAAGGTCTTTGGGAGTTTAGCACGTTTACATTTTAAAAGCTATTCGAATTTAAATGATACAAAACAATTATCGGCTCCAGTATCAAATAATCATGATGCATAAATACCGTTGACGAGGAACGTACCATTGACAACATTGTTGTCACTCTGAGCCTGGCGGAGATTAATGTTGAAAGTTCTCCCGGGCAGCTTGTGGTTGTTGCTGCTGTGGTTGCTGTTGTGGTGGCTCTTACTTTAGAACACGCTGCGGGCAGACATTGCTAAAGTGACTGGGATCGCCAAAATTGTAGCAATCACGTGCATGAGCAACTGGTGCTGGAAGTGTTTGGTTGACCTGAGGAGTGAGAGGTTGAGCTGACAGTGCTGCGAGAGCTTGAGGAGCTTGCTGACGAGGGCCTGAGCGGTAGTTGGATGTGTAGTGCCCGTAAATGTTGCAGTTGACACAGAAACTGTAGTTTGTCTCCACTGGATGATGATAGGTGCAGGTAGGGCATAGTGGGTGATTCCCAGTATACGCAAGCTTCGCGGGCGGTGCGTTAGGAGTAGCAACCTGGCGAGATTGGTTGTTGGGCAGTGCGACTACTGCACAGTTCTTGCTAGAGTTCCTTCGCTTGCGACCTTGACGATTATACTTAGGGGCTTTAGATGGTGCGGCGTCGGTGCTTGGCGTTGCAGTAGCTTGGTTGAGGCCTTGAATGTTCCAGCCAAGACTCGCTTGTCATTGATCTCTGCTGCGAGCTGATAAGTTTCCTCAATTGTTGTTGGCTTTGCTGCTTGAACAAAGCCAGTGAAATAGTCTGGGAGAGCACGAATGTACTTCTTGATGGCTTTCTTAGTAGTGCCCACTTGACTCAGACAGATGATGCTCAACTGCTTGAATCGGGCGGTGAGACCAGCGTTATCACCACCAATTTGCTTGATGTTCCAGAACTCGTTCTCCAGCTTCTGGACTTCATGGGGAGGACATAATTCCTTCATCATGAGCTCTTTTAGCTCCTCCCATGTTAGACCATAGGCTGCATCTTTTCCGCTCATGTTGCGCTCGGCGGTCCACCAGTCAAGTGCCCTTGACTGAAATACACTAGTGGCGTTGACAGTGCGAAGATTCTCGGGACATCCGCTTTGTCGGAAAGTAACTTCAATCGATTCAAACCATTGAAACCTCTTACTGGGTCCATCTTCACCAGTAAAGGTCATAGGACCGCAGGATTTAAACTGCTTGAAGCTGAACGGAGTTTTCGGCGCGTCATTCTTGGAATCAACTGAAGAGTTGTTGCTGACAGCGTGAATTTCACTGACGATTTGAGGGATCACCTTGGCCATGAGAGAGGCGATGTGTTTGTCAGCATTGTTTCGCTGGTCAGCTCAGCAAGTGTGAGATCCCATTGATAACATTCGCAAGCGTGAGTTCCTTTGTAGATGGCACATGAGGAATTAGACGAGATTCAATTATAATGGGTTTTAGTTAAAAGTTTTGCGTTCCTTTATACCGTATATTTTATTATTACTATTCACATAAGGCATAAAATCACATAATCACATAAGCACATAATCACATAGGCACATAATCACGTATTTGTCACCATTGTGATAATTCATGTATACACATAAGCACATATTAGCACATAATTCACATAAACGCGTAAGGCAAATAATACTTCTTAGTTTGTTCGCGATTAGTTAGTGTTTTAAATTGCGAGAGATGTGTGAGTTGTGCGTATTTTGTAAAGTGGGGAGCGATAAAATGAAACCGTAAAGCGTAAAGAGAAAAATTCATAAATTTAAAACACATGAACAAAATAAATTCGATGATGCATAAAAAACAAAAATTGCAGGCTTAAAATAGATAGAGCGTCCAGGGTGTTGAGACATCGACTACCCAAAGTGATTCCACTATTCCCAACAAGTTCGGGCACACGCTTTGGCCTAATAGACTTATGCTCTCACCTTAATACGGCTAACGACATTTGTCCTTCCAATTACTACGTGCCCCGAGTCCTTGGAACAATCGAGACTTTGGTGAGATCTTTAAAAATCAGTTTAGGGAGTGGAACGGGTTATTAAGATGCGGGTTTCACCCGTAACTTAACAACTTCGCTCCTAACTGTGGTAAGAACATCCACAAGACAGAAATGGAGTTTTCCGTCGAGATATGGATATCACTCCTAACTCAACTAAAGTTTCTCGTGCTAAGAGTAATGCGCAGAGTGAGTGATTTTATCGAGAGTTCTTGGTTTTCACACCTAGTCTTGAAGCAATCACCCGTTTGTGGTATATGGGTGTCTTCAAATCTTCAAACGTGTATATTGTGTTAGCCTTAGGAAAGGCATGTAAATAGTTAGACCGTAGAAAAGAGATAGAAGTAGTTAGCCTTAGGAAAGGCTCCCTTCGTACGAAGCATGTGGGTTCGTACGAAGGTGCATCATGTGGGTTCATACGAACCGAGAAAGTTCATACAAGGAGGTTTGTTTTGCTACTTAGACTATAGACAAGGTCAAATCATGCAATTCTACCTAATTTCCCTATAGTTATGGCTCTGATACCAACCTGCCACACCCCAACCGATGGCGAAATCATCAGGATGTGGCATGATGCGAATAGGTTGCTCGAGAGAATCCATAACGACTAATTGTGACAATATTTAATAAGGTTCAATTTCCAATACAATCAAACAAATATCCTCACAAAACCAAAACAAAATTCAGTAGTTTCTCAAGCAACAAAACAAGACATAACAAAACTTGCAATTAAGTTTAGGTGGGTTTCTAGAATCCTAGATCTATTTCTAGCAGTAAATCCATCAACCTGTCACATACGTTTAAATAAAGTCAATACAATAATGTAAAGGTGAGTACACAAGTTTAGCATAAGTATAGTAATAAAGCGTTTACGCATAACCAGCATGTAACACGTAAAGGGGCGAATTAAGCTATCGACAATGATACAAGCTAACCAACATGACTGCGTGGTAAGTTTAGGTGGGTTTCTAGAATCCTAGATCTATTTCTAGCAGTAAATCCATCAACCTGTCACATACGTTAAAATAAAGTCAATACAATAATGTAAAGGTGAGTACACAAGTTTAGCATAAGTATAGTAATAAAGCGTTTACGCATAACCAGCATGTAACACTTAATGGGGCGAATTAAGCTATCGACAATGATACAAGCTAACCAACATGACTGCGTGGTAGAGTATGCGCGATACGTGTTCACCGGAGTGAGCACACACGTAAGAAAACCTTAACAACCCCTGAGTAAACAGGTGCTGAGTCCAAACTAGAGTACTATCGTTGCTAAGGGTGGTAGGGCAAGTCATCACTGTGTAAACATAGCAAACAGCCATTCAACAATTCACGTATAACATGCAAGAGCGGTTAGCGTTTTAAAAGAGTTTAAGTGTTGTGTGCGTCATATTTTGATAGAGAACGTATGTAACACCCAAAAGTGCGTTAAGCGAAAAAGGGGTCGATTATATTCACAGTGCATGCTTAACAGTTAAACACGGTCTGGAAAGGAGTGGAGGCAGCGCCAGATCAGCCTACGTACGGGAACAGAAGTGCATAAGTCTTCCAAAGTGCTGAAATGTTCGAGTTGAAGTGTCGAGTGGGAAAACAGATTCTTTGTACGAAGCCATGTCTTCGTACGAAGGCACGCCTTCGTACGAAGGGATGCTTCGTACCAGTTGTTGTTTCCATGTCCAAAATCGAGTGTTCTTCGCGTCTTTCTTCGGGAAATCAAGTGTTCATCCCTCCAGCCATAAGCTATTGATTAAACTTAGTGCTGGAGAGGTCTTCTGAGCAGTTCAGTCACACGTGGGAACATGGGCTAGGTTGTACGAAGGTGTGCCTTCGTACGAGGCAAGTGCCTTGGTACGAGGCCAGTCCTGGTCACACAAGTGGCTGTTTTTGCGTTCGAAGCTGCTTTTTCGCCTGAATCGGATGTGTTTTCAAGGCCTTTTCATGACGGTTTCGACACCACTTCGCCCCACTATCCACTGAACGAAACATATGTCGGTTTTGGTCCATTTTGGTGTAAAAATCGAGTTTAAAATAGTTTTTCCTTAGATTAAACACTTGGTGAGTGCGAGATATTCAGATCTCTATCTTAGGAAGCCAAAGCTAAGCCTAATACACTCGTTTAAGTGTAAATCTATTACAAAATCAGAAGTTTTGATGAAAAAGATGAAGGTTTTCGTAAAATAGAGAAGTTTTTAGATGAAATCGGAGATAAACTCATGAAAAATCGTTGTGGGAATCGTTGTGATACTTGCAAAAAAAGTGGATCTTACTTGGAATGCAGAGAGGAAGCAAGTAGAGAGTGTTCTTGAGAGAATGGCAGCAAGTTGTGAAAGTGAGAGTGAACTAGGTATTGATAGAGAGAGTTGTTGGTTCTGTACGAAGCTGGTGCCTTTGTACGAAGCCTGTGCCTTCGTACGAAGCCAGTGGCTACGTACGAAGGTGGTGTCTTCGTACGAAGCATCCTGTTTCGCGTGAGTGATTCCCGTTTCGCGTGTCGGATGTTCATTTGGTCCGTTTGGTTGTGTTAGTTAGTTCGAGTACTTTAAGTATTTTAGCAAGGTAATTAAGTGTCGTGTTGCGTTGCGTTTTAGCGAGATAAATCGAGTTACGCGAGTGAGCGTTTGAGCGTTTTAAGCGAGTAACAAACACATATAACATATTTAACATTTAAACACACAATTAATATAAATAAATCCGCGTTTTGAGTTCTCGTTGAGTTTGCTTTGTGATGAGCGTTTAAGTAATAAGCGTTTAAATGCGATAAATAAGTGATATAAAATGCGTTTAAATATGTAGTTAACCCTTGGTAATAATCGAGTCTCAGAGTACAAGCGTTTACGAAATGAATCAACGATAAAATAGGAACAACCGAAAGTCGGGTTGTTACACCTAGTCAGGTGGCCCCGCTACCCGCTAAGAAGCCGTACAGAGGAAAAGCGCCTCTGTGCAATCAATGTAACCTTCACCACTATGCCAGTGTCCGTTGCCGAAAATGTTCAAACTGTGGACGTTTTGGTCATACTGCTAATGTCGGTCGTTTAGCCACTACGTCAAACCAAGCTATGGCAGTTCCTACTCAACTTATCGCAACTCCTCATGCGGTACCTGTTTGTCCTAACTACCCGCATAGAATCTGCTACAATTGTGGTTGTCCTAATCACTTCAATTGACCTGGCTGGCAAATGACGACTCAACGTATGGGCACAAGATTAACACTGGGAACATCAAGGCTTGTGCTGATGTCTAAATAAACACTTAAACTTTTATATTTTCTGTTTATTTTCCAAGAATCTTGAAACATTTCGGTTGGTTTATAAATAAACTTGCTATTCCAATTTTATTTACAAAACCAATGTGATTACGCGTACGTATGGCATACCCCTACAATACCGACACCAAGCATATGGTTCCTTGCAAATCAAACTACTCTCGTAGTTTCTTCCATTTTGTGATCGCTCGCGATCTCCACAAAAATCCTAAGTACTCGTTTCTTCTAAGAAACAAAGTACAAGGTACAAGTTATAACCCTTAATGTATAACTTAAAGTACCACTTTAAAATCCTTGATTGGATACCTAAGGGTACTCTCATAAGTCCTTAATTGGTCTTATGAAATATGTCTATGTGCATATCGCTACTATATTATCTTCATGTCATTACATACATGCTTTGTTTATCTTGTACTTTTAGTACATGATTTCAAAGACATTTTGTTTCGTATGTTGACCTAGCATACTTAGTACATGGTTTCAAAACCTTTTCATGACACACTTACATTATTCTAGACATTTTGACGATGAAACAAAACACAAATCCCAAATCCTTATAGGATCTTCCTATCTTCATAGTTAGATCTCTGGATCCCAAAGTACTATCCCAAAATCATTAATGGGCTTTTCTATGCAAATAGTTAGACCACTGGATTCCAAAGTGCTATCCCAAAACAATGTTTGATTCATATGTTTAAATATTTTTTGGTGGATTTATTTGTTTGATTTTTCCCCTACACATCACAAAACGAATTATGCGGACTATGCAAAGAATTGAGTAATTATGGGTGCACACATAATTATAAAATTCGGTGCATAGAAAAGCATAGCAAGTTTTGTCATGTGTAAGAACCTATAGTAATAAGAATAACGAAAAGGGAACAATGTAATAAGGGCATGGTGGATACGCCGCTGGTACTTCCTATATATATGTGTTCTTTCTTACATTGCAAGCGTGGTGTTATTTAAGTTAATAGAAGTTCTGGACCTTGACCAATGTTGTTTTATCTTACACTTTCCGAATCCAACTTCAAACACACACATCGGTTTCCTATACTAATCTTCATAGGAAACCTCTATGAACATTCTTCCATCCATTATTCGAAACTCTCTTCGAATTTTGCTACAACAAGAATTCCACTTTGACATATACTGTTGGATCTGAGTTTGGTTTTGATTGTGTTTTTACGTTTGAATTAGATGAAGATGAATGAGTTGTGCAGCGGAATTAAGATGGAAACAAACTTTACACACAATCAAACGAGAGTATTGCTTTGATCAAACATTTTTCACAAAGAACCGAAAGATTGAATTTATTTCAATTACGATTACAATGCAATGCTGAATACAAACTCCCCCTCAGCCAGAGCTCAGTGTTTGTTCGTGCAGGAAGAGAATTTTGAAAAGAGCTAATAGAACAGTACAGAGCACTGTTCTATTTATAGGCACTAGCAAACCATTGAGCATCTAAGCTGACGTCACCATGAAAGTGACATCTAACCTCCTAACAAACTCTAACCTCTGATCAATACAAACACTGCTATGCTAACTACTGCTATTACATTTCATTACATAAAAGACATCTAAGTAACTGCTGCATCCTTCCACTGCTGTGAACCCAGCAGTACTTGTCCGGATCAGCAGTGCTTGACTCAAGGCAGTAGATTGAACAGCAGAGCTTTAGTCTTTCATCAGGCCTTTACTTGATCAGCAGTTTGTAGGTCAGTAGTTTGCACGATCAGTAGATAGGAGGTCAGCAGATGTTGAAACCACTTTCAAGGGGAGAGACTTGTATGTAACATCTGCTTATTCTGGATCCACTGCTCTGATCCAGTTTTGGCTTTAATTATCTGTTCCTTTGATAGGGTTCAATCCCAACAATCTCCCCCTGGAACAGATAATGCCAAAACTCTTCATTATTGTGGAACTTTATTGCCTCATCAACAGTTCCCTTATCTGACCTTTAAGCTGTAACTCAAAGTCTAGGGCACCTGTGTCATCTTCATCCCTACCAAGTGGAAGATCAAGGAGATCCTGCATATCTTCAAGACTCAGGCCAAGAGCTTGTTCCCTTGTTATTTTCTTCACTTCTCCACCAGACCTGAACATAGTCAATACATGGGTCTGTTTGTCAGTTTCCCACTTTAGTACTTTTGAGCTTGGTGGGTTTCTTGGGAGATTTTTATTTGAAGAGGTGTTTGGTGAAGCTGGCCTATTGATGACTGTCTGAGCTGTACTTGCAGGTTGATCCAATCCAAGAGTTTCTACAATCATTTTCTTGATGCCTTCTTTTACAAGAGCATCTCCTTCTATGAGCTCTTGAATGGTTTCAGCACCCGACTGTTTGTGTGGCCTTCTTTTATAGATGGCTGTACCAGCTGGAGCAGTGGCTCTCCTGATTTGCAGCTTTGATGGTCTTTTTGAAACCTCTGCTTCAGGATAGTCAGGTTTTTGTGGAACTGTGGGATCTTTCTTCCATAATTCCTCCAACCTTTTGTAGGTGGCCCTGACTGTATCTTCTTTCCATCTTGCCACTTGATGTTTAGACCCATAATCAGCAGCAACTAACTCCTCTTTCATTCTCTTCAGCTCAAGTGATTTTTCAGGCACTTTCTTTTTGTATTTTGACCAATCAGGATGAGTGTGTTTGACCTTTTTGTTTATCATTTCTTGAATCCTGGCTGCTTCTTGTTCAAGCTCAGGAATGGTCCACTCCTTGTACATGTGCTTCTCTCCCTTGTACTTCTTGGTTGCCATAATGCTTTTAATGTAGTCTTTTCTCAGAGTTTCATCTGCTTTCTCTGAGATTTGCTGACAAACATTTTTTGCAAACTGCTCTAAAGATCTGACTTGTGTGAGCAAGTATTGATAATTCTGCTGAATTTCTCTATCAGATTTCCCATGTGTATTCCTTTTTGAGATATCCTTTGCTTGCTCAGCGTTGATTTTCAAATATTCTTCAGTATTGTTAGGCCTGGGATATCCTTCAACAGATGGCAATTTCCTTTTAGCAGGGTCATCCTCATAGTAGAAAGATTTGATTTCTTCTCTGACTGCTAGAAGTTCAAGAGGGAATTGAACACCTGCAGGAGCTAAGGGCTTTTGAATTTGAGCTGATGAGAGAGGAGCAGGTTTGAGTATTGTAACAAGTGATAAAGATTTTGAAGATGTTGGTGGTGATGGTGAATCATCATCTGGTATGAAAATTCTTCTCCTCTTTCTAGTAGGAGAGGCATATGATGTTTTGGGTGGATCAGTGGTGGTGATTTGATTGGCAGTGATTTGTGATTGACTAACAGCTGTTGAAACAACTGGTGTTTCAACCACTGTTGTCATTACCGCAGATGTTGTAACATCTGTTGTCTTCTGCTTTTTGGCAGGAGGCGATGGTGGTGAGGTTGTTTTTGGTGGTGATGGTGGTGGTGGTAAGGCAGTGGTTGTGGTGTGTGTTGAAGTGATAACAGATGTTGAAACCTCTGAAGTACCAGCAGTAGTTGATACAGCAGGAGTTACAACAGCTGTTTGGGTGGAGGTTTGATGTTGAAGGCTTTTGGATGGTGGTTTTGGAGTATGCTTTGTGAGTCTGGATGGGATGGACTTGGGTTCCCTCACTTTTGTAGTGGGATTTCTTTTTGGCTTAGGATTTTTAGCATCCTTTGGCTCAGAACAACCCTGCGCATTCAGCTCCATGTAAGCTCTTTACTCCTCATTCCACCTTGACATATCATTTGCCTCTCTGTCCCTTTTTACACTTGCTATAGCTTCATCAAGTGCATTTTGGGTAACATCAACCTTTTTGCTACCATCTGGCAAGGGAATATTTCTGGTCATATCATCCTTTTCTGGTTCAATGTAAAGACCATCATCTATTCCCTTCTTCTTCCACTCCTGAATTTTCTCCCCCTTTTTTGGCATTATCTGGGGGAAGTTGATCACTAAAGAGAACTGTTGGAGGAGCAGTGCCAGTGGTTTTCAATAAATGGGCCTTGAGAGCCTTGATGTCTGCTTGTGTGTTCTTGAACCTAGACTCCATGATGTTTCTCAGTTTTTGTACATGTATTTCATGTTGCTGATCAGCTATTTGTTTTTGTTGTTGGAGAAAAGGTTGAAATAGATTCCAGAGCTCATTTGTAGCAGGTGCTTGTGATGGAGCAGGTGCTTGAGGTGGAACAGCAGTGGATTGCTTCTTTTGTACTTTCAACAACTGTTGTAGCATGTCTTTGATATCTGCAACAGCTGTATCCAGTTTGTCAACTCGTTCCGTCAATTCCAGATATTTTAAACCATCACCAAATTTATTGGGATCATCTGATTTCCCACTAGCAGTGGTTTTATCAGTGGTTGAGGTAGGGAGTGTACTCCAAACATTAACCACTGATGCCCCTTTGTCTTGGTACTGGGGTCTTCTTCCTTCAACACTTGACAACCTTTTGATGTTGCCAGTGGTTAAAACAAATCCACTGGTGGTTGGCAGAGGTGCTATGTAAGGAATTGCCTCCAAGGAAGTCTTATTGATGTAACCACTATCCAAATGTAAACCAGTGGGTTCAACATTTGTAGTGGCTGCTTCACTTGGAATACCACCAAGAGTTACTTGTAACTCAAGGGGTGTAACCTCCTCAGGTTGTGTTGGTGGGTTAGCAAAGATTGATACATCAGACCCAGTCATTTGTTGAGGCATGTTCTCATTGATAGGTGATTGAGAAGGACTGGTTAGTGCCTGGTTCAAATCAATTGCATCCAACAAAAGCTTAGTTGGTGGGGGAATTGTGGATGTGATGTTTGGTGTAGAAAGAGAATTTGCCCCGGGCATTGGGCTATGGATGATGGAAACTAGTGATTCCAGAGCATCATATTGTGGAGTCCCTATTTGTACAGCCTGTTCTTTTTTAGAAGAAGCGGAGGAGTTTCGGTTATGGGTTGAGATATTTGTACCAAGTGCTGTGAGGAAGTAGCAGCAGTGGTTTCTTGTGACTTTTGTGTTATCACTGGCAGTAGCTCTGGTATCTCATCCTCCAGAGTTGCCTTTTTGATGGGTTTGGGGGGTTTTTGAGTTTTTCTTTTTGTTGGCTTTTTGGTGATTGTAGGTGTGGGTTTCAATGCAGTTGTTTTGCTACTTTGATCACCTTGAGCAGTGGGCTCAGCAGCAGATACCTGAGGAGCAGTGGTAGCTGCTAAATTCTGCTCAGGCACCTCTGCTTGTGTTTTGCAAGGTGTTGACATTCTAGTAAAAGTTTCAGCAGTTAAGCTGTTTATTTGAATAGATTCACCTTGTTTTATTGCAGCAGGATCATTCTTACCAAGTTTCTTTTCAAAATAATAACTCAAAAATCTTGGAAATAGTAAGAATGCCTTTGTTTCAACATTTTTAACCAGATCATTAAAAATTTCCCGAGAATAATTGAAATTTTCTCCTTGAAGAATAGCATATCCCAGATTTTGAATTTTTAATGGTATTTCGTTAAAAGCAGTGGTTTTGTTTGAAACGCACATTAGGAGGGTATGAAATAAAAATCTTGTTGCAGAAGGGAAGTAACCTTTTTGTAAGGTGTCCTTTTTTACTTCTGCATTATACCCTCTTTCCAGAAAATCATTTTTTAACTCGTTTTTAGGGATAGAAGTTAAACCTGTCTGATCATCGAGTTGAAAGACCTCTGATATGGATTGTGGTGTGATTTTGACTGCTTTACCCTTTATCGTGGAGTTAATGGCTATGACATCTTCGCCTTGTTTTTCAAGGATTACATTCTTCCAAAACTCCCTTTGGGTTTGCAGGTAAATGGGTGCATCTGCTGTAAGCAAAGTTTTGTACTTTGACGCAGACATGAGATCAATGATGGAGTCGAAAATTTCTGTGGTGCCGGGTTTTGTGAGTAAACCCAGAAGGTTGTGAGAAGGTTTGTGTGGAATTTCAGTGGGTTTTGCCTTTTGAGAGGCATCTTTTGAAGATGATTTGGAAGTGGTTTTTGCAGATGGCTTCGATTTTGTCATTTTGGAGATGATGATCGAAGAAGGTTTTGAAGAAAAACTGCTTTGAGAAGAGAATTTTTGAGAATTCAATTCGACAGTAAAACCCTGTTTTGGTGTGAAGTGGGGGTTTTATAAGGGAAAAAGTGAAGGCTGACGTGGCAGCGGTTACAAAAGTACTGACCACTATGTACTGCCCACATGCCAACCCCTGAAGAAATGAAGGACATTACTTTTATGAAAGTTACTGATGAAGACAGTGGTTACAACGCTAACAAATGGAAGCAGTGAATGATTTTCACTATCAGTGGATAGCATATCAGTGGATAAGACACTGCTTTTGAACAACAGAGTTTATCAAGGAAATGAGAGGACAGGGGATGGCTTTCAGCAGTGGACAGATATTTTGAAGTAGAGCAGACTTTTGAACAAGCAGTGGTTATGGCAGACTTTTAAGGATTTTAATGAAAACTTCATTTTTAACTATTTTTAAGGATGGAATTTTGATTTTCTGAAAACATTTTAATGCTTTTATTCATAGAAAAACAAGATGTTGCTTGTTATTCCATGTTTAGCATGCCAATCCTAGAGACCAAGCTTTCAAAGGTAGCAGTATCTAATGCTTTTGTGAGCACATCTGCCAGCTGGTCTTTAGTTGGAACATGATGCAGAGAAATCAAACCTTTTTCATAGCAATCCCTCACAAAGTGATGTCTGATGTCGATGTGCTTGGTGGTTGAATGGGAAACTGGATTTTTGATGATATTTTCTGCTGCCTGGCTATCCAACATGAGTGGTGTCTTTAAGGCAGTGATACCAAAATCCAGCAACTGATTTTGAAGCCACAGGAGTTGGGCTGTACAGCTTGCAGCAGCAATGTATTCAGCTTCAGCAGTGGATGTTGAAACAGCTGCTTGCTTTTTGCTTTGCCATGAAACTAAGCAATCACCTAGAAACTGGCACCCTCCTGATGTGGACTTCCTTGTTGTGTTACATCCAGCAAAGTCACTGTCTGAAAATCCTGAAAGCTTGATATTCCCATTAGCTGGATACCAGATACCAAGTGTGGGAGCACTTTTTATGTATCTGAATATCCTTTTTACAGCAATAAGGTTGGATTTTCTAGGGGCTGATTGACTTCTTGCACAAACACATGTTGCAAACATGATGTCTGGCCTAGATGCAGTTAGGTACAGCAAAGACCCAATCATGCTTCTATATAGAGTTTGGTCAATCAACTCATCCTTTTCATCAGACATGACTAGCTTATTTGTTGCCATGGGTGTGCTGCATGGTTTACAATCATTCATATCAAATTTGTTTAAAAGTTCTTTAGCATATTTGCTTTGATGAATGAAAGTTCCATTTTGCATTTGCTGAACTTGGAGACCAAGAAAGCATTGCAGCTCACCCATTGCACTCATTTCAAACTCAGCTGTCATGAGTTCCCTAAACTCTTCACACATTTTATTACATGTGCTTACAAAAATAATGTCATCCACATAGATTTGGACAATCATTAAATCCTTTCCTCTCCATTTTAGAAACAGTGTTTTATCAATGGTACCTCTTTTGAAACCATTTGAGAGTAAAAAGGTGGAAAGAGTTTCATACCAGGCTCTAGGTGCTTGTTTCAGGCCATACAAGGCTTTGTTTAACCTGTAGACATGATCTGGATATAATGGATCCTCAAAACCTGGAGGTTGACAAACATATACCTCTTCTTGAATTGTACCATAGAGGAAAGCACTTTTGATATCCATTTGAAACACCTTCATGTTGTGGTTGACAGCAAAGGCCAGGAACAGTCATATAGCTTCCAATCTTGCTACAGGGGCAAAAGTTTCATCATAGTCAATCCCCTCTTCCTGTCTGTAACCTTGAACCACAAGCCTGGCTTTATTCTTGACAACAATACCCCTTTCATCAGTTTTGTTTTTGAAGACCCACTTTGTGTCGATGGGGCTAACCTCTTCTGGCAGTGGTACAAGCTCCCATACTTGTTGTCTTTTAAACTGTTGGAGCTCCTCTTGCATGGCTTCTACCCAGCTGTTGTCTTTCAGTGCCTCTTGGTACTTGACTGGCTGATGGAGTGATAGAAAACCAGTAAAAAGACAAATGTTTTGGGTTTCGCTTCTTGTGAGCACCCCTTCATTGATGTTGCCAATGATTTGATCAGGTGGATGAGATCTCAAGTAGATTAAATCTCCTTGGTATGGAATGATGGCATTTGTTGGTGAAGGCTGCAAATGTGTATCATCTGAGCTAACCACTGCTGGTGACTTTAATGATCCAGCAGTGGCTTCAAAAGGTGGTGGAATAGGAGGTAATGGTGTGGACACATGCTGACTTTTATCCACTGTTTGGGGACTTTTGTCTGTTGGTGCACTTAGTGTCTGTTAACTTTGTCTTATACAAGTCTTTTGTCTAGATAGGTTAAATGAACACACAACAGGGTCAAAACTAGGGTTTATATATGTTTTAGAAAGGTATTTCGCTTGAACATGGTGGTGATCAGCTCAAGCGAAACCCTATCAGTTGAGTTTGCTTGAACATGGTGGTGGTCAGTCTCAAGCGAAACCCTATGGGTTGTCAAGTTCAAGCGAAACCACCTAGGTCTATATATAGGTGAGTGTGTTGTTCATTTGAAGCGAACTTGTATGTGTGTGTAAGAGAAGGTGCTGCCGGATTTGCTTCAGAATACATTGTAAAAGCACGAAAATCAATCAGAAAATATAGATTAAAAGGAAACTAGCTGTTGTGACTTCTTTTACGTTGATTCCTTCTTCGTATTTGAAGATGAACATCCTTAACTGACTTTTCGAGGTCTTAAAACGGTCCGACAAGTGGTATCAGAGCACAGGACAAGGAGTTCATACCATAGCAGCTTGATATTACCGGATTCTCTACTTTCTACTCACTTCTTTTCATACTTTTCTGATCTGAACGTGTTCTAACGGTTGAAATGGCCTGAATTTCACATATTTTGTGTAAAACATAGTTTTAACAAAGCCTACAAAGAATCAGATTAAAATTCGGACTAAAACTGATAAAAAATGGACTAAAACAGCCTTTCGCTTGAAAGTGTTCTTCGTAAAGGACCCATTTCGCTTGAAAACAAAGGTTTTCGCTTGAAATATCAGACCCTTTCGCTTGACAAGTTCAAGCGAACTAGTTTACTTGGCTTTCGCTTGAACTGTTGAACTTGTTTAAACCATTTCGCTTGAAAGTTCAAGCGAAATAGCAGGTTTCGCTTCAGATTGTCCTGTTTCGCTTGAACATTATATATTTGTTGACCATTTCGCTTGAACAGTAAAAAATACAAGCTGTTTCGCTTTAACAGCTTTCGCTTGAAATTGACATTTCTCAAAATCAAAATTTTTCTAAGTGTTTGATTGTTTTTCAGGTACATTCAAGATGGATGACATATTCTTGAACCCATTTAGCGATATATACGCATTTGCTGGAAATTCAGGAGACGATACATCTTCAAGCAACAACAATGAGAACTCATCAAACGCCAAGAAGAAATTATCAGATGCTTTAGAAGTTGAAAGTGCTTTTGGAACTTACAACAAACCACCGAAATTGATGGCTATCGAGGAGTATAGTCGATGGGCAAAGAAATTCGAAGATTGGTTGAGGGCTTTTGCATTTCTGAGCTGGAAGAGTCTCAAAAATGGATACGATAATGGAGGCAAAGAGGGTGAAACTTTATCAACATCTGATGAAATAGAGTCGTTTGTTGCTGAGCAGAAATGTGTGGCATTATTGTTTCAATCTGTGCGTGAAGATATAATCTCTTTGATTGATTACTCTAGTGCTAAAGATCTTTGGGCAAAATTAGAAAAGAAATGTATAGGTAGTGAAGAAATCAAGAAAAACAAAAAGAAACTACTTAGGAAAGAGTTTGATTTGTTTGGGTGTTTAAAGAATGAGTCAGTTTGTAAAATGATAGAAAGGTTTGGTCATCTGAAGCTGGAATTAGTAAGACATGATATCAAAATTCCTGAAGAAGATCTTATTGATAAATTGTTCGATTCGTTGCCTGACGAGATGGATTGGAGATATTATGAGCTGATGCTGAAGAATACCATTAAAGCACCAGAAAAGTTGACATTAGATTTGCTGATTGAGAAACTCGAGAGTCACGAGTTGGAGTTGAAGAAGACATACAAAGTTAATCACTCATCTTACCAGCAGAATTTGGATTTATATTATCCAAAGAGCATGATGCCAAAAGCAACTTCTCCAAAGACTGCGTTTTCTGTTGAAAATGTATCTACAGCAAGCAAAGAGAAGTCAAAGAAGGTTGATACCGGGATCATTGACACGAAGCAGGAGATAAATGCTGAAAATCTCGGAAAAATGGCTGACAAAGTGCTAGCTGCTAAAGCACTTGAGGTAGACTCTCACTCCAAGTCTGAGTCAAAAAGCCAGGTCAGTTCAAACTTGTCAACGAATGTATCAGGTAAGAAAGTTGATGGGGATGTTGATTGCAAAAATTGCATCAAAGAATGCAAATTTTGTAACACAGTCACGTATCTCAACGGTAAGAAGGTTGATGATCTGACAGCAAAAGTCAGAAACGTTGAGAATCAAATTCTTGATCGTGACAAGATGGTTAAAGCTTCAACTGAATGGATAAAAGAATTAACTAACAAAATTGAAAATGATAAAACTGATCATGAGAGGATTAGACAAGAAAATGAAAAGTTAGTTCTTGAAAACCGTCAAATCACTGAAAAATTTGAGAAGCTTAAAACCACAATGAAAGATAATGATGATCGAAATGGTAAAACTTATAAAGAAAACATTCAACTAAAAGCAGTGCTTAGAGTAAAAGAAGAATCAATCAACCAACAACTGGATGAAATCGCTAAATTGAAACTTAAAGTTCAAGAGGCTGAAATTGAAAATGAGCGAATCCAGTTGAAGCTTAAGAGTTACAACTCCGCAAGCTTTGTTTTGCAACACATTATTCCCAAACCCATCGGGAAAGACAAAGCAGGTGAAGATGTGTACTCTGATGGAACTGGGGTGGGTTTTCATCAAGTTCCACCACCTGTTCTTGATAATTACACGAAAAAGAAATCTGGGTTGGTTGAAATTGAGGAAGAGATTGAAGTTAAACTTCCGGAGAACATTGATGTTATTTTTTCTACATCATCTGATGATAGTGTTCAGACAGAGATTGTTAAGAGCACAGCTGAAAGTGTTTTGTTGTCTGATTCAGCTGAAGATGATGAATGTTTCTTGAACAAATACTTTTCGAAACAAAAATTCAAAAACAACTTAGGTGTTGAACCAGATCTTGTCATGTACAAGATGGCTGGATCTGATAAGTTGTATTCGGATTCTGAGTTTCCAATTGAGAATGTAAATGTGAACAAATTGACAAACGTTTTCAAATTGGTTGAAGTTGAGTTGTCAGAAGTGAACAGTTTGAAACAAACAAAAAGGCAAATGATTTTTGAGAAAGATAAAGCTTACTACAAAAAGCCTGTTGTGCCACCACGTTTTTATAATAACAATCGAAACAATTGGTCGGGTGGTTATCGGGGTGGTAAGAGTTATCAGAAAAAGAGTATTCAAAACAAAAGGTTTGTTGAAAAGAAGGTGTTTGTGAACGGTTCAAGTTCACTTTCTGATGAGGAAAATAAATTTTTTTCAAAATCAAATGAAGAGTTCTTTGAGAAAAGAGCTTCACAGTCTCAGTCTGAAGGCACAAGTCAAGTTATTGATACTCGAACATGTTTCAGATGTAATCAAGTTGGTCACATTGCACGAAAGTGTACCAATGTGAAGCCTAAGACTGAAACTGTGAAGATTCAAAAGAAGAAAGTTGACGAAAAGGGTAAAGCACCAATCGTTGTTGAGAAAAAGAATGTGAAAAATGACAACATCAAAGTGAAAAATGAACCTGTAAAGAAAGTGGTAACTAAAAATGAAAAATTTTACAAGCGGGTCGCATTATCTCAACAAGTTTGGAAACCAAAAACAGAAATGAAAATTTCAACTTCTGAAGTGAAAAAGGCTGAAGAATCGATTTCGGTTGATTATGATGCAAATTTTCCACCTCTTAAGGCTGAAAACTTCAAAATTCAAATTGCGAGAATCAAGGTTACACCTAAGGCTGATGAGGCCTGGGTGGACACCATGTTTGAATAAGCAGTTTGAATTGCCGGAGCTTCCTAGATCGTGAAGCATGAATCGGCATCTTTATTGAAGTTGGTTAAGTCATATTTTGTTTTTGTGCAGGATCTTCCACAACTTGTATCCAGATGGATCATGGATAGTGGAGCATCTCGACATATGACAGGGAAGACTGCGTTGCTGTATGATGTGAGAAACATTAATGGTGGTTATGTAGGATTTGCTGGTCATGAAGGTGGTAGAATTATTGGTGAAGGAACGTTATCCAATGGGATTGTGACGTTTGAAAGAGTTAACTACATTACTGAGCTGGAAAATAATCTGCTAAGTATCTCGCAGATTTGTGACAATATGTATACTACTCACTTCACAGACAAAGAATGTTTGATCTTGAAACCAGGATTTGTTATTCCTGAAGAATGGATTATCATGCGGGCACCTAGAGTGAATGATTTATATGTGTTAGATATGAGTGTAGCAACTACAACTACTGGTCAAGCACATTGTTTTGTATCTAAAGCAACTGAGAAAGAATCAAAGTTGTGGCACCGCAAAATGGGGCATATTCACCTAAGGAAGATGAATCACTTGGTGCACAACGATTTGGTTATGGGAGTTCATGTCAAAGGTTTTCATCTGGAAGGGGAGTGCATTAGCTGTGTCAAAGGCAAGCAGAAGAAAAAGTCACACCCTATAAAACAAGTCAATTCAGTTTTGTGTCCTCTGGAAAGACTTCACATGGATTTGTTTGGTCCTGTGAATGTCAAAAGTATTACAGGAGACAAATACTGTTTGGTAGTTACTGATGATTATTCCAGATTTTTGTGGGTTTCTTTCTTGAAGACGAAAGATGAAACGTATGATAGTTTGATGGCGTTGTTCAGAAAAATTGAGAATCTGTACCAAAGGCGTATCAAAAGAATTCGAAGTGATAATGGTACTGAATTCAAGAACAGCAAGATGGAAGAATTTTGTGATGAAAGAGGTATATTGCATGAGTTTAGTGCTCCGTAAACTCCGCAGCAGAATGGAGTCGCAGAACGCAAAAACCGGACACTAATCGAGACGGCTAGAACTATGCTCACAGATTCAAAATTACCAATAAATTTTTGGGCTGAAGCTGTTTTCGCCGCATGCTATACGCTCAACAGGGTTCTTACTGTCAAGAAGTTCAACAAAACATGTTTTGAGCTAATCAATAACCGCAAACCGAATCTGAAGTATCTTGAACCATTTGGGTCTCCCTGTACAGTTCTAGATTTTCAAGGCAAATTCGGTGAAAAAGTCTTAGAAGGAATATTTGTGGGTTATGCAAGTCCGTTGAAACGAGTATTCATTCCAAGTTTGAAGACGATTATTGAGGCATATAATGTTGAATGTCAAGGTTATACTATGCCGCCGCAGAATCCCGGAGATTCATGGCGTTATCATTATGACAAACTGTGGGATTCGTTTGACATGAGAGAAGAATCAGAGGAAGAAGAGGATTTCTTTGATGAGTTGGATATTTTGCGTGAGTATGAGTCACAGCAACGGTTTCCAGCTGAGTATTCAAGGCGACCACGGGAAACTTCAAATGATGATGAAGCAGGTCCGAGTAATGCTAGTGAACATGATGATGTCCAACAGAATGAAGTTGCTCAAGATAATCAGTCGGTTGAGAATGATAATCAAGAAGCTGAAAACATGCCGATCTTTGATCATGGTGATTCAGATTCTGAGGGGGAGCAGATTCAGATTTTAAGTCAAACAAACCCAGTCAGTGAACAAGATGCAAATCAGAATGTTACTAATCTGGAGGAAAATGTAGATGTTCCAAGAGAAGTAATGCCGCGAACTTTTTCATATCATCCAGAGGAGTTGATCATAGGAGAATTGCAAGCTGGCGTTCGCACTCGCAGACAGATTGATAAAGGGCTTACATGTTTTTATACAAAAGTTGCTCCTTTGCAAACTGAATTCTCATTGAGTTGTTTTATTTCGCAGGTTGAGCCAAGAACTTACAAAGAGGCGCTTACTGAAGATTCTTGGGTCAATGCAATGCAGGAGGAACTGAGTCAATTCGAGAAATTGGAAGTGTGGAAGTTAGTTGATTTGCCGGATGGTCATAGGAAAATTAATACAAAATGGGTATTTAAGTGTAAGAGAGACGACAGAGGAGTTGTTGTAAGGAACAAGGCTCGACTCGTTGTTCAGGGCTTTAGTCAACAGGAGGGAATTGATTTTACAGAAGTCTATGCTCCTATGGCACGACTAGAGGCATTCAGAATTTTCCTTGCATTTGCGTCTTGGAAGAACTTCAAAGTATATCAGCTAGATGTAAAATCGGCGTTTCTTTATAGGAAGGTCAAAGAGGAGGTTTATGTCGGTCAGCCACCGGGCTTCACCGATCCAATCCACAAAAACAAGGTTTACTTATTGGACAAAGCGTTGTATGGTTTACACCAGGCCCCGAGAGCTTGGTACGAGACTTTGTCTCAACACCTACTAGCCAACAAGTTCATTCGTGGAAAAGTGGATGCCACTCTCTTCACTAAAGAGGTCGACGGTCATCTTCTGATAGTTCAGATTTATGTGGACGATATAATCTTTGGGTCGACAAATGAAAATCTATGCAAAGATTTTGAATCAGTGATGAAGCAAAAGTTCGAAATGTCATCAATGGGGGAGATGAAATTCTTTCTGGGATTACAAGTTGAACAACTACCTGAGGGAATTTTCATTCATCAGTCAAAGTACGTTCATGATATTCTAGAGAAATTTGGGATGTCAAGTTCTACTCCAGCTGCTACCCCACTTGCAACAAATCATGGGATTCACCCAGATCTCACCGGAGACAGGGCTGATGAAACGTTTTACCGATCCATGATAGGTTCTTTGATGTACCTAACTGCTTCACGTCCTGATATTATGTACCCAACGTGCCTCGCAGCAAGATTTCAATCTAACCCGAGAGCTTCGCATATGATCATTGTGAAGAGGATATTGCGCTACCTGAAAGGAACTCCTTCATTGGGGTTGTGGTATCCTAGGAAAGGCGATTTTATGCTCGAAGGGTATTCCGATTCGGATTTCGGATGCTGCAAATTAAATTCAAAATCAACAACTGCAGGATGCCAGTTCTTTGGTCCTAGATTGGTTACCTGGCAGTGTAAGAAACAAACGTCTGTGGCATTATCTACATGTGAAGCGGAGTATGTTTCTGCTAGCAGTTGCTGCTCTCAGATCTTGTGGATACAGCAACAGATGCGCTACTACGGTTTGCAGTTTCTTAACACACCTCTTTTTGTTGATAATGAGGCCGCAATAAATATAACAAAGAATCCAGTACATCACGCTAAAACTAAACACATAGAAATTCGTCATCACTTTATTCGTGATTGCTTTGAGAAAAAAGTTGATACGAATTGAGAAAATCCACACTGACGAACAGAAAGCTGATTTACATACCAAAGCTTTTGATAAAAATCGGTTTAAATATTTGTTAAAACTGAACGGTATGAAGCTTCTTTCAGTGTCGGATGGTATAATTGGCGTTGATGAGAGTACTGTTGCGGATGAAGACGAGAAACAATCTGCAATGGTTTGTCGATTTTTTACTTGTTTTGGTATTTAGGGGGAGTAGATAGTTGTATATAGATATATTTTCAGAAAATACAAAAACAGTAAAAAATGCAAAAATACAAAAACATGATAAAATTCGAAAAAGTGCTTGTGTATATAGGGAAAATGATAGTACATCGGCTAGACAATTACAGTATGCTAAAGATTTGTAAAGATTAAATGAGTTAAACAGTCTCACTAATAATGTGTCGATAGGTTTTCGCACATTTAGTAGATTTATTCGGGATATAAACCTAAATTTCAAACTTGTGAAATTCGTGGGGAACACTACTTGGATATATAGGTAACCCCTGAAATCTCGTTTGAAAGGTCTCATAATCTGATATACTAGGTCTTTATACTCAATGATGTCTGGGGTATTATTTCGGGACTTCTGCTGAACGGTAGTTCTGACCTAGTCCTTGGATAATACTTTCTGCAAATGCTTGAAACATAGCATAAACCCTCAGCATGCCGATGAAACAATAAAATTGATAGTCGCTGCTGTTGTAGCTAAAAGATCCTCTAAAGGGGACATACCGTAAAGTCGAAGCTGATATCTCTCTGCGTATACGGAAGTATCGACCTGAGATCCCTCGGCCCTCGCATACCTAATTTATGTACAGATATCATTGTAGTATACTCACATGTAAGACTGATAATTGGGATTCTGGATATGGGAGTATATTCAAGAGGTGGGACACATGAATGAGCTAAGTTCATAAAACATCTAAATCGTATCCTGAGTAAATTGAAATTTGTGTGAAAATTTAAGATGGATCAGTATATCGACAATCGAGGTGAATTGTTTAATTCTGAGTATGTAATCACAGCTTAACGGTACTTGTGATTTGTCTGATAGCTGATATGATTCCCTGACACGCTCGCCAAAAATATGTTTGTAAATAGTTTACTTTGTTTACTTTCTGCAATTTAAGTTTTCTGTATTTCATTTCTTAGTTTAGAACACTTTATAAAATCCAAAAAGATTTTATTTCTGCTTTATTTTCCGACAAACCAAAGTGGAGAGTTGATTGTTGGATTCTTAGATGTTTGAAGCAGATGCAGGAGATTCTGAACTGAAGAATGAGAAGAGCTTATTTTGATGGAGTTTGATTTATTGGAAAGTTAAAAACAAGTTCATTAATTTGATACTTGTTATATTCAGAAAATGTGTAATTTGTTGTTTTCAAAATCAGTTTGATTCGTCAAATGATCAACCAAGGTCATTAAATTGGACTTGGTAGATTAATTGAGTAATCAGGGTCATTAACTTGGACCTGAATACTTGAGTGGATTTCTATAACTGATTGAGTTTGTGATTTATTGTTGAAAAGATAGTTTGTAATGATTGATGTTTGAGACACAGGTTTTGGACTTCATTATTCCCATGGAAGTTAATTGTTAAAGCTTGAACCAGATCAAGACCTCAGATTCTAGCATATCGAGAGGGGGAGTCTGTGAAAGGGGGAGTCTAGATCAACGGTTAAAGGGAATGCTGAAGATGAAGCTAGGACAAGATTGTGAATCTGTGAAGATAGAATGTTTATGATGAAAAGACAGAGATGGAGATTGACAAAGATAAAGACTTGAAGCCGAAGACTTCGTCAACATCCAAGGGGGAGTCTGTTGGTGCACTTAGTGTCTGTTAACTTTGTCTTATACAAGTCTTTTGTCTAGATAGGTTAAATGAACTCACAACAGGGTCAAAACTAGGGTTTATATATGTTTTAGAAAGGTATTTCGCTTGAACATGGTGGTGATCAGCTCAAGCGAAACCCTATCAGTTGAGTTCGCTTGAACATGGTGGTGGTCAGTCTCAAGCGAAACCCTATGGGTTGTCAAGTTCAAGCGAAACCCCCTAGGTCTATATATAGGTGAGTGTGTTGTTCATTTGAAGCGAACTTGTATGTGTGTGTAAGAGAAGGTGCTGCCGGATTTGCTTCAGAATACATTGTAAAAGCACGAAAATCAATCAGAAAAGATAGATTAAAAGGAAACTAGCTGTTGTGACTTCTTTTACGTTGATTCCGCCTTCGTATTTGAAGATGAACATCCTTAACTGACTTTTCGAGGTCTTAAAACGGTCCAACATCTTAAGATTTGTGTGCCCCAGTCTTCTATGCCAAAGTTCTGTCTCTTTGTTAGAGGTAGCTGAGAACAGACAGGCATCAGCTCTGGGACACTCTTTTGAAATATCAACAACATAAACATTGCCACTTCTTTGAGCAACAAGTTTTGTTTTTTCAGTTTTTATTATTGCTTCAATCTTTTTGACCATTTCTGGTCCAACAATCCTACAACACTCCTTTGTGAAGAATGACCCATACCCCTTGTCACTCATTTGTGAAACACTCAGGAGGTTGAATTTCAGACTATCTATCAGATTGACATTTTCAAATTTTACATTTCCAGACTGCACTGTACCAGACCCCAGAACTTTCCCTTTACTATTATTCCCAAAGGATATATCACCCCCTCCATGAATTTTGAAATCTTTGAGTAGGGCTTTACATCCTGTCATGTGCCTGGAGCCTCCACTATCTACATACCAAAGGCTATCTAAGCATGCAGAAGCTCCCTACACATGAAGTAAAAGGATTAGTTCATTAGGGTTTCCAAAGCCAATAAGGCTTTGGATGGGGTCTCAACAGTGTCTGGGATGGATGCAGATTGATGGACAGTGGTTAGGTCAGGGGTTTGGACAGTTTTAGGACTGTTTCTTTCTAACCACTGTTGTGGGTTTTGCCCAATCACCTGTTGGTACCCAAAAGAATGCCTGTTCACTTTATGTTTAGAGGGCCTTTTGTAGGTCTCATAAACGTGTGGAATCCTTTGGTAAGACTGTTTTTCCTTACCTCTTCTGTATTGATTGGTAGGGGGTGCATCAGTAACCTGAACATCTCTTTTGACAGAAATTTGGTTCAGTTGTTTTGTGACAGATGTTTGAACTGGCATAAACAGTGGTTGGTTCTTGGTTAATTTGATAGATGATGTTGATGGACTCAAGGATGTTTTAGCAATGTACTCATTCCTTTTCACATCAAAGTTTTTGAGATACACACATGCTTGAGTTTTGTGGTTTGTTTTACCACAGACGGTGCAGCTTTCAGCAGAAACAATGACACTTGTTTTGTTCAAATCATATGCTTTTAAATGGAAACAGTCTTTTGTTAGATGATTCCTTTTCTCACAAAATTCACAAAACAAGTTATTGATCTTTTCTTTCTTCTTTCTCTTTTCGGACTCCTTTGCAACAGAGTTTTTAACCTCTGTTGGGATGTCCTTGAGAGGAATGACTTTAGCTTTTGGAGCTTTAACACCGTCAGTGGTTGTAAAGTCCATGGGTTTGAAATTTTCAAGAATGTCACACTCATCTGACCATCTGGGTTTAAACTGATATTTCTCAAGCTCATCAAAAGTAGAGGATCCCACTGGTCTGTCAAGTGTGATTTTGTTACCAAGTTTATCAGTGATTTTCACTTCTTGGCCATTCTTGTTTGTGGGGATGAACTCAGTGGTTACATCAGTGGTTTGAACAGATTTTTCAAAAGCAGTGTTTTCATCATCATGTTTTCTATAACCAACACCAAATTTCACATTGCTTTTAATCTGTTTTTCAAGCATAACCTCATACCCTTTGCATGATTCCACCCATTTTTCACAGGTGATCTAGGTGGACTCCAACTCCTTTTTGCAAACTTGGTATTTTTCTACCATAGTTTGGAGTTGAGTTTTGGTTATGCTCTGCTCTTCTTTAAGACTGCTGATCTCTTTCTCTTTTTCAGTCAATTTGTTTTTAAGTTCTTTTAAAGACCTTTCAAATTTGACTTCATCAATTAAGATTTTATCCCTAAGGTTTTCATTAACCTCTTTGATGTTAGCAAAAGCAATAATGCAATTGTCTGAACACAGTTTTTCAAGAACTTGAGGTGATACCTTGGCAGCAGCCATCATGGCACAATCACATTGATGATCACCTTCTTCATCAACTCTCTCTTCTTTCTCACCTGCTTTCTTTTCTTCCTTGTCTTCTTCAGACCAAGGATCAGTCAGTGGTTCAATCAGAGTTTCTGAATTTTCTCCCAGCAGTAGTTCACCAGCAACTGCAGTAACCACTGCTTCAGCCACTTTATCCACGGTTTCAACACTTAGCTGTTCACCTTCAGTTTCTACCCCCTCTGGTATTGACTCTAATGCCATCAAACAAAATTCATCATTAGAAGGTTCATTAAAAGCATAGAGTGCAAAATTTTCATCACCAAGCTCATCAGGCATGCTGCTCCAGTCAACAAAGCCTTGAGTGAAGAAGCTTTGCTGATCTGGTTGTACCACTGCTGGAGCAGCTGTTTGAGGTGCAACAGGTTGCACTTGTGCCTGGGGAACAGGGGTTTGAACATACTGAATTTGTGGAACAGTGGTTTGGACATAATGCACAGGCACAGGGGTAGCAGCATAGTGAGCAGTGTTAACATGGGCTGCAGGGGTATATTGGGTATAGTGAACAGTGCTTTGATTTTGTGGTCTAGGGTTTGAGCTGGGATGAGTGATTATATGACCAGTTGTTTGACTCCTGCATTCCCTAGCAAAATGACCAAGCATATTGCACTTGTAACACTTGATTTTCGATTTATCCAACCCCACCCTTAAATTCCCATGTAACCCTGGGAATTTTCTCCCTGTTCTTTTGTAGAATTTGCTTGTTCTTACACTAAGCAAAGCCAATTGATGAAAAATGTCCATTTCTTCTAAGTCAGTGGGATCAAAGTGTTAAAAATCATTGAGTTCAAAGCACAAATTATCTGACATCTGGTTTTCACAATTTGCAGTAAAAGCATAATTTGCAGAGTGAGGATCAGGGTTGTTAAAATTCCCACCAGCAGTTATATCAATGAAGTGATCATAACCCTGTTCCTTACCACTGCTACCAGATTCTTCCTGACCAAAAAGAGCTGTGCTACCGAATGAATAATCATCAGTAACTTTGCCAGACTCTTGCAACTTCTTTTTCTGGTTCAACTCCCTTTCATAGGTCAGGAGTCTACCATGAAGTTGGGCCAGGGTCAGATCTTTGAACTCAACAGAGTTTCTAGTCACAAATGCAATTGTGTCCCATTTATCAGGTAGTGATCTAAGAAACCTACTATTTTGTGTTGATTTTGGAAACTCAACGTTAACAAGCCTTAGTTCACTGACGAGACAACTAAAACGTTCAAACTGTTGGGTCAATGATTCACCCTTAATATGACAGAAGGTTTCATACTGTTGATTCAGAATTTCCCTATTGTTTTCAATGACTTCTTCTGTTCCCCCAAACTGTTCCTTCAATGCATCCCATAGCTCTTTGGCACTGTTACAATGTAACAGTCCAGCATAGATCTCATTGGGTAATGCAGATGCTATGATGCTAAATGCTTTGGCATCGAGTTCGAACTTTTGAAAATCAGTTTCAGTATAGTTTTCAGATGGTTTAGGTACGAACTTCTTTGCATCCTCAGCACTTGGCACCATAGGAACATGGGGACCAAAAAAAATAGACCTCCAACATCCAGTGTTCTGTTGAGCAAGGATGTAACCCATCCTTCTCTGCCAGATGTTGTATTCATTAGGTTTAAGCATGGGTGGTTTGAAAAGAGAGCCAATGTTATTTTTCTCATCTTGTGATTGTGACGTCATCCTGGTTGTTTTACAGGCACTGATTAATCAACTTTGATGGTGATTAAACCTTGCTCTGTTTTTCAACAAAACGAACAAACGATCAGTATCAACTATTATGAGCTGAACTATTTATGTCAAAATGATTGTTAAATCAAATTTGACTGTCCAGGCTCTGATACCAATTGTTGGATCTGAGTTTGGTTTTGATTGTGTTTTTACGTTTGAATTAGATGAAGATGAATGAGTTGTGCAACGGAATTAAGATGGAAACAAACTTTACACACAATCAAACGAGAGTATTGCTTTGATCAAACATTTTTCACAAAGAACCGAAAGATTGAATGTATTTCAATTATGATTACAATGCAATGCTGAATACAAACTCCCCCTCAGCCAGAGCTCAGCGTTTGTTCGTGCAGGAAGAGAATTTTGCAAAGAGCTAATAGAACAGTACAGAGCACTGTTCTATTTATAGGCACTAGCAAACCATTGAGCATCTAAGCTGACGTCACCATGAAAGTGACATCTAACCTCCTAACAAACTCTAACCTCTGATCAATACAAACACTGCTATGCTAACTACTGCTATTACATTTCATTACATAAAAGACATCTAAGTAACTGCTGCATCCTTCCACTGCTGTGAACCCAGCAGTACTTGTCTGGATCAGCAGTGCTTGACTCAAGGCAGTAGATTGAACAGCAGAGCTTTAGTCTTTCATCAGGCCTTTACTTGATCAGCAGTTTGTAGGTCAGCAGTTTGCACGATCAGTAGATAGGAGGTCAGCAGATGTTGAAACCACTTTCAAGGGGAGAGACTTGTATGTAACACCTGCTTATTCTGGATCCACTGCTCTGATCCAGTTTTGGCTTTAATTATCTGTTCCTTTGATAGGGTTCAATCCCAACATTTACATGGCTCTCTTGAGGCTCGATACAATCGGAAATGTCGTGCACCTATCTATTGGAATGAAGTTTAAATTTTCGGATCTGAATTCATTCCTAGAAACAACAGATGAATACGATTAACAAATTATGCTGGAAATTCAAATGTGGCCCAGAGTTTTACTTAGGGAACAGAGGATCAATTGAAAGCGAAACATCCACAACTATCCTTACAAGTTTCTTCTAATTAAATTTCGGGTTGAAATTTCCTAAAGTAGGGGAGACTGTGACATTTGTGCCTTTCAATCATTGTGCAATTCCGAAAAATTTCAAATCCAATGAAATCTTGTGTGTCATTTCGGGGATTGTATAATTACATGTGACAATTTCACGTTTTATTCCTTGTACAATTTCAAACTATCAAACCTTTTCAGGAAGTTAAATCGTAAAATGTTACGCAAACATAATCAGTTTAATGTGACGTACACTTCGGAATTAGGACATAAGCTAAACATACCCTAAATACCCCTTACATAACTTAGAAATAAATTTTGAAGGGTCCGGTATGTCAAAAGCATACTTATTCGAGCTAAGGGACTATTTGCGACAAACTGCGAAAGTCTGTCGATTTTTGTATTTTTTAATACAAACCATGTTTACACATCCAAAAAGGACATTTTGGTCATTTTCCTAAGGCATATAAACTACCTATCAAACAACTAACTAAACAAAGTGACCATAAGGTATAACCTCGATCGGAAGGTTATTCCCTATACAACTATGGTCACATAATGTCTTTGGTAGGATCCTAATGATCGACCAAACAGGTCGGGTTTGAAAGTCTAAGCGGTTGTTTAGACCGCTTAACTTACGACCCTAAATAAGCACTAAACTAAAAGTGACGAGTTAAAAATGTTAAAACATGTTTAACTAAGTTAGAAAACTGTTTTGATATCAAAACAAAGTGTTTTGATACCCGAAAAAAGTTTCGTCGCAAAATGCACGTATTCGTGCATTTTGACCGAAACTTTGACTCGTCACTTCGACTAGTCAACGTGGTAATCAGTAGGTATAGTCGCAAGGGACTATAACCATCGTGATTACGCTCACGTTGCAAAGTTTAAACAAAATTTGTCTTGTCAAAATCATGGTCAGAGCTACTGTTTGACTTTCTTGCTTGAAATGAATAACAAAGCATGAAAGAACACTTACAAGAGTCCTAAGCTTGGAAAGAAAACTAAGAAGACTTAGATTTGAAGCCTCCAACCAATGTGGTAGCATCAATAAAGCAGATGTGAGAAGAAGAAGCAAATGAGCAAGTTGAAGTGTTGGTGAACTTAAGTTTATATAGGAAATCAAGTGCCATTGGATCATTGCCATGTGTTTTTGAGTTGATCAAGGCATGATCATCACCACACACTTGTTATGCTTTGATTTGGGGGCTTGGTGAACACACAAACCAGCCCACAAGATGCAAAAACTTTGATCAAAACTGGTTGCAACAGCTGGGTTTAAGAAAACTAGATTCTGATGTGCTGGAGGGTCCTTACGAACCGTAAGGTTAATGGTCATATGGTCCGTATGAGACCTTTAGACCAGCAACTTTTGAAAATTTACAGTTTCAGTCCCTGTGCTTGTTTTGTCGTGTTTTTGCACTTCTAACACCCGTCAAGCCCATTTTCAAGCTCCATAATGAAGTTAAAGTATATTCAAATTGAATTATGCTAAAAAATGTCACGGATGTCGGTTCGTTTCGTTGTACGGTTGCGTTTTTCGGTTAATTACGACGGAAATCGTAACAGACGCGAAAATGACCCAAATTGCGAAACGAAGGGTATTTTTGCATTCCTATCACTAAAATACGATATTTTAATGATTACAAAAAGTTTTGGATGTCCAGATATGGTTAGAACATAAAATATGCGCGCATATGCATACTTTCGCAGTTTTGACGCTTTTAGTCCCTGTGATCAAATAAGCATATTTTCGCACACCGAACCCCTCAAAACTTATTTCTAAGCTATGTTAAGGGTATTTTAGGTATGTTTAGCTTATGATCTTGTTCCAGAGTGTATGTGCTATACGAATTGGCAGACCTTTGCAGTTTATCGCAAATAGTCCCTGTGGTCGAATAAACTTGTTTTTGCCATACCAAACCCTTCAAAACTTATTTCTAAGTTATGTAACGATAGATGCGAATCCCAACTACCATCAAAATCGATCAATGGTAGATGCTGGAGTGATAACTATTGTTGTAGGAGAATTCGATCAACGGTAGATGCGAATCCCAACTACCACCAAAATCGATCACACAAGCTCTAAGCATATCCTCCAGTGTCTGGATTGTTCTTTCAGATTGACCATCCGTTTGAGGATGATACGATGTGCTCAAATTAAGTTGGGTTCCCATGGCAGATTGCATGGTTCTCCAATAGTAAGACGAGAATCGAGCATCTCTGTCAGATATAATGTTCAAAGGAACACCATGTTAGTATACAATCTCATCCACATAGATTTTAGCAAGTTTGTCAGAAGATAGATCCTCATGGATCGGCAAGAAATGTGCTGACTTTGTTAGACGATCAACGATTACTCAAATGGCGTCATGACCTCTTTTAGTGCGTGGCAGCTTGGTAATGAGATCTATAGCAATGTTTTCCCATTTCCAAACTGGTATCTCTAGTTGCTCCAATAATCCAGAGGGATGTTGATGTTCTGCCTTAACCTTGAGACAAGTAAGGCATTTGGACACTTATAAGGCAATGTCTTTCCTCATACCTGGCCACCAATACTGGGTTCGAAGATCCTTATACATTTTATCTGCAACAGGATGAATCGAATAACGAGACTTGTGAGCTTCATCCATTAACAAGGTGTGGAGATTGTCTTGCATAGGACCCACAAACGGTCCATGAAATAATATAATCCATTTACCTTTAGTTCAAGCTCAGGCTTAAGATGATATGGTAATTCTTTACCCATCAAGTCTTGTGTAACACAAGTATGTTGAGCCTGAGAAATGCGGGTTTGAATATCAGATCGAACTTGTACACAATGAAGCTTGACACGTTCCTTACAACTCAATGCATCAACTACAACATTCGTCTTACCAGGATGGTAGCGAATTTCGCAATCGTAGTCGTTTAGAAGTTCAACCCAACGTCGTTGCCTCATGTTGAGTTCTTTCTGATTGAAAATGTGCTGGAGACTTTTGTGGTCAGTGAACACTACACATTTTGTACCGTACAGGTAGCGTCTCCAGATTTTGAGAGCAAAAACTTATGCGCCTAACTCAAGATCATGAGTCGTGTAGTTCTTCTCATGTATCTTTAACTGTATCGATGCGTAGGCTATGACTTTGTTTCTTTGCATGAGAACGCAGCCAAGGCCTAAGTTGGATGCATCACAATATACGACAAAATCGTCATTGCCCTTAGGTAAAGATAAGATAGGTGCATCACAGAGTTTCTGTTTCATGGTCTGAAAAGTGTCTTCCTATTTGGATCCCCATTCAAGAGGTTTATTCTTTTGAGTTAAAGCTGTGAGAGGAACCGCAATCTTGGAGAAGTTTGAAATAAAACGGTGATAATAACCCGAGAGACCAAGAAATGAACGAACCCCGGTAGGAGTAGTTGGTGTATCTCAATCCTTAATTGCACTGATTTTGGCGAGATCTACATGAATACCTTGTTCGTTGACAATGTGTCCCAAAAATTGAACTTCCTTAAGCCAAAATTCGCACTTGGAGAACTTGGCGAAAAGTTGTTCTTTCTTTAGGAGTTCCATTGTAAGACGGAGATGTTGATTATATTCGGCTCGTGTCTTAGAATAGATCAAAATGTCATCAATGAAAACAATGATAAACTTGTCTAAATAAGGCTTACAGACCCTATTCATCAAGTCCATGAAAACAGCAGGAGCATTAGTCAAACCGAAGGGCAAACTCATAGTGACCATATCTTATGCGAAAGGCAGTCTTTGGAATATCTTCCTCGAGTACACGAAGCTGATGATACCCAGAACGTAGATCAATCTTTGAAAAGCAAGTAGCACCCTGTAACTGAGCAAAGAGATCATCAATGCGAGGTAGGGGATATCGATTCTTGATTGTGAGTTTTTTGAGCTCACGATAATCGATACACGTACGGAAAGATCCATCTTTCTTCTTCACAAACAGAACGGGATCACCCCACGGTGAAAAGCTTGGACGGATGAATCCTTTGTTAGAAAGTTCCTGAAGCTGTTTAGATAACTCCTGCATCTCAGACGGTGCAAGGCGATATGGAGATTTAGCAATAGGATTAGCACCAGGTACAAGATCAATACAGAACTCAACTTGGCGTACAGGGGGTAAACCAAGCGATTCTTCAGGAAATACCTCAGGATAATCTCGAACAACAGGGATATCTTGAATAGTCTTACCTTTGCCTTTCTCCTCTACGACATGCGCCAAAAAGGCCACATAGTTCTTTCGTAGGTATTTTTGAGCTTGAGTACACGTCATGAGTTTAAGACTACTAGCAGGTTTCTCACCATGAACCTCTAAGATCTCACCAGTCGAAAGCGGCACACGAACAATTTTCTCAAAACAAACCACCTCTTCATGGTATTTGGCTAACCAATCCATTCCTACTATAACAACGAAACTCCCAAGTTGCATAGGCGTGAGGTCAATAGGAAAAAGATGGTTATTAAGGTTCAACTGGCAATTTTGAAGGACAGAATCGAGTACAACGGGTTCACCACTAGCTACTTCTAATGTTAAGGGCTTTCCTAGTTTTGTTCTAATCATGGAAAGCAAAGGCTCAAAAGCTAAGGATACAAAACTCTTATCGGCACCCGAATAAAAAAGAACAGAAGCATGTTGGTTGTTAACAAAGAACGTACCGTTCACCACCTCGTTGTCTGCATGTGCCTCGTTTGCGTTCATGTTAAAGACTCGCCCATGAGCCTGTGCCTGATTTGCATTAGCCAACTTCGGGCATTGATTTCTGTAGTGGGTCATATCCCCACAATTGTAGCATGAACCACGAGGATAGTGAGGTCGTGCAGGCTGTTGAGCAGGGTTTTGTGCTGCTGGATTCTGGGTAGGAGCAAGATGGAAAGTATTTGCAAGATGACCCGATTTCCCACAGTTGGTACAAATGCGACATTGTGCATGTGGTTGATGGTGGCTGTTACACCTGTTGCACAAAGGTGCATTGCCAGCGTATTGTTTCTTTGCTGGTGGTTGTGCAGGTTGAATTGGAGCTACCTGATTAGGTTGTGCCACAACTGCAAAGTTCTTGGAAGCCTTATGCTTCCTTGACTTCTTTGAAGACTCCGCTTTCTTACCCTTGTGTTTCTCGTTTTTGTCAGACTGTTTCTGTTTCTTGTCACCTTTTCTGTGGAGTTTACCTTTCTTGACTTGAGAGTCAGTCAAGGTTGCAGCTAGCTCAATTTCCTGTCGGACGGTAGTAGGATTGCTACTACTGACGATATCCTTAACAGGATCTGGTAGACCGTCAATGTATTTTTCGATCGCCTTGTCCAAAGGCGTGACCATTGTTGGGCAGAGCAAGCTTAACTCCTCGTATCAGTCGGTATAAGCCCAGTGTTCACCACTGTCTTACTTAAGGTCATGGAACTCATCTTCCAATATCCTCTGCTCGTGATGAGGGCAGAACTCTTTCATCATTAGAGCCCTGAGTTCCTCCCATGTTTGACCCATAGCAACATCAGCACCCATATCTCTCATTACTACATTCCACCACGTGAGAGCCCTCTTTTGAAATACACTAGAAGAAAACTCGACTTTACGATTGTTTGGACACTGAACATGGTGAAAAGTACTCTCAAGGACTCTCAAACCACTGTAGGAGCCCAGTTGCTCTTTCAGAACCACTAAACTTGAGCGGTTTAGCCGAATTAAATTGTATAAAGTTGCACGGAGCAGGTGCATTAACATTGTTGGTGTTGGCTTGGTTGATTTGAGTGATGAGATTTGGGAGTACAGCAGCCATCTGTTATGCTATGATAGTTGCCAGTTCGGCATCAGGTTGTTGTACGTTGCATCGAGGAGGCCTTCTAAAAGAGTAAAACATGAGAGAAAACGAGTGAGATGATATGATGAAAAATGAGATGTCATTGGATAAAAATGAGATGTTACAAATATCGACAAAAAGTAAGGATGGTGGTCATTCGTTCGTTACCTCAAAACAAACAAACGACACACAGTGACTAATCAAAGTAAATGGGTCATAATAATGTATCGCGAAGACATTCTTTAGCCTATAAGTGGACACTCACCCCAAGAGTTCCCAGGTAAGAGTGACTGGTCCGATTATGTGGATTTGTACGAACACTCTAGCCTTAGACAGAAAACTCGAGGTACAGGCACCCACCCTTCCAGAATGCACGTGTTCACATTATTTAGACCCAAACTTTTGACGAGATTTTGAAAACTTGGCAGGCATTAAGCCAAAAAGAATCATTCAATAATGGATGATTGATTTTCAAAATCGTTATGGAAATTTTTGTTCTTGTTTTGGTAATCACCTAAAGATAGGTGACGTTTATTGTTTTAAGATCTAAACACAAGATAACTTATGTTAGGGTCCTAGAAAGGTTATAGTCTAGGTCAAAGCATTACTAATAACCTAACTCCTTATAACCATGAGCTTTGATACCAACTCTTCTGTCACACCCCGACCGCGTAAAACAACATACCGTGGCGGAAATGTCGGTGAGTCGAGTAATAGAATTATTGTTTCACAACACATGGTACTTAAAGTGTGGTTTTATTTATTTAATTGTTTACATTGTCTTGGAAATAACAGAAACATCACGTAAATTAAAATGTTCTTGCTTCATTTTAAGTCACTAAGGCCCGAGTCCGCCTAAGTGTGTCACGATCGTCATCAAACGTTACCTCCTGAAACACATGTGAAAATAGGTACGTCAGCATAAAAATGCTTGTGAGATACATAGGTTTTGTTGATGAAGGATTCATGACTTGTAGGTAAAAGAAGTGTTTAACAAAAGTAGTCATGAACCTTTAAAAGTGTTTTCTTTTATAAAATCATATGCAAATCGATATGAAATTTAGATGATATAAAAGAATAATGCATGGTTAAATAAATAACCAAGTGAAAATGAATTTGTATGAAATATGTCATTTGTAAAACAATGTCTTGTCATGTCTTTGTATAAAATGTTTCATGTCCTTGTCTTTGTCGAAGTGGTTTAGATAACGCTACGATATGTAATATCATAAAAGCACTTATATATAGGAAGTACCAGTGGCGTATCCACCATTCTTTTATCATATTACACACACCTCGTTATTTAAACCACTTAATATATAACCACCAAAAATGTCTTGTTAACCAATTGTCAAAATGTTATATGTAAAAAATGTCCAATGTCAAGTGTAAACCGTGTCTTGTATAATCAAATGTCTTGTATGGCAAGTAAAAAGAATTTACTCAAACCATATGTATAAAGTCAATGTATAACCAAATGTTATGTATGGTGAATAAAAAGTATTTACTCAAACCATAGGTATATTGTCATGTATAATCAATGTCTTTGAATAAACCATAATTTAAATCAAAGGTTATGTTTTGCAAAATCAATGCTTTATGGATACAAACATTTATGTAGTAATGTTTATCGCATACATTCAAGCCTTGAGACTGTCGGATAAACCCTTAACAAGTTAAAGGTTTATCAATTATGTATAACAGATTCTGTCATTCCCTACTTCCAAACAAACCTAGGAAGCCGGGAACGGGATTTGTCAAGTCCTATGGTACTACTACATACTACCGAGCGGCGTGATCAATGTTAATGAATGTATTTTTGTCGCGTTAAACATACCAAATGTCCTAATCAATGTAAGCATGTCATGTAAAACCATGTACTAAGTATGCTAAGGGGCTGTTTGGTAGCCTCTTAATCCATTCAGAGGCTGTCTCTTAATGAAATCATTTGTGGCCCTTATGTCTGAATGAATAAGAGGTAACCTTATGTCTGACTGGATAGGAGGTAACATCTGAATGGTAAACCATCACATGTCACATTCTTCTACATTATCTTTGTTAAACTCTTAAATGATTTCATTAAGATGTAGCCTCTTAATGTCATTCAGATGCTACCAAACAGCCCCTAAGTAAACATACGAAGCATAAATGTAATGTAAATCAATGTGCCCATATGCTGAGTAAACATGTGCAGCAAAAGTATCTATGAAATCAATGTGCTAGCGTGCTCAGTCAACATACATAGCAAAGCATAATTGAAATCATGTACTATATGTGTACTAGTTGAACATAGCAAGTATATGTCATGAAAAGCATGAAAGTAACAAGTAGGCACATGTATATCAACCCAAAATATTTGAAAGCAGTAAAAGAGGGGACTATGTACTCACATAATCACCTTGAAAACATGTAAAAAGAGGGGTCTATGTACTCACATAATCACCTTGAAAACATGTAAAAAGAGGGGTCTATGTACTCACTTGAGATTGCTTAATAGTCTTGGAATAAAGATCAGGTAACGCTCGAAGGATCATGGAAATCAAACGACACCTAATATAGGTAACTATGTTAATAATGGGATCCTAAATTGGGAGATAGAATAGAATGAGGTCTTGTAAACCAAATGAGTATTGGAACTCATATGATATGGTTTAACAAAGCCTACATTCTAAATTGGAACCTATCCTAAGTGCTTATGACCTGTTAAGGTAGTTTACGCTACTTTAACGCGTCATTTACGCAAAAGCGCGTTTGGATGGTCTAACTAGCCCTATGATAAGTATAACCTCAGAAGGTTATTCCCTATATAACAATGGTCACATAATGTGTTTAGTCGGATCCTAATGATCGACCAAACAGGTCGGGTTCTAAAGTCTAAGCGGTTGTTTAGACCGCATAACTTACGACCCTAAATAAGCACTAAACTAAAAGTGACGAGTTAAACATGTTAAAACATGTTTAACTAAGTTAGAAAACTGTTTTGATATCAAAACAAAGTGTTTTGATACCCGAAAATAGTTTCGTCGCAAAACGCACATATTCGTGCATTTTGACCGAAACTTTGACTCGTCACTTCGACTAGTCAATGTGGTAATCAGTAGGTATAGTTATAAGGGACTATAACCATGGTGATTAAGCTCACGTTGCAAAGTTCAAACGAACTTTGTCTTGAACAAATCATGGTCAAAGCTGAAAGTCAAACACTGTTTGACTTTCTTGCTTGAAATGAATAACAAAGCATGAAAGAACACTTACAAGAGTCCTAAGCTTGGAAAGAAAACTAAGAAGACTCAGATTTGAAGCCTCCAACCAATGTGGTAGCCTCAAGAGCAGATGTGAGAAGAAGAAGCAAATGAGTAAGTTGAAGTGTTGGTGAACTTGAGTTTATATAGGAAATCAAGTTCCATTGGATCATTTCCATGTGTTTTTGAGTTGATCAAGGCATGATCATTACCACACACTTGTTATGCTCTGATTTGGGGGCTTGGTGAACACACAAACCAGCCCACAAGATGCAAAAACTATGATCAAAACAGGTTGCAACAGCTGGGTTTGAGAAAACTGGATTCTGATGTGCTGGAGGGTCCTTACGGACCGTAAGGGTAATGGTCATACGGTCCGTATGAGACCTGCAGACCAACATCTTTTGAAAATTTATAGTTTCAGTCCCTGTGCTTGTTTTGTCGCGTTTTGGCACTTCTAACACACGTCAAGCCCATTTTCAAGCTCCATAATGAAGTTAAAGTATATTCAACTTGAATTATGCTAAAAAATGTCATGGATGTCGGTTCGTTTGGCTGTACGGTTGCGTTTTTCGGTTAATTACGACGGAAATTGTAATGGACGCGAAAATGACCCAAATTGCGAAACGAAGGGTATTTTTGCATTCCTATCACTAAAATATGATATTTTAATGATTACAAAAATTTTTGGATGTCCGGATATGGTCAAAACGTAAAATATGCACGCATATGCATACTTTCGCAGGTTTGACGCTTTTAGTCCCTGTGATCAAATAAGCGTATTTTCGCACACCGAACCCCTCAAAACTTATTTCTAAGCTATGTTAAGGGTATTTTAGGTATGTTTAGCTTATGATCTTGTTCCAGATTGTACGTTGCTATATGAATTGGCAGACTTTTGCAGTTTGTCGCAAATAGTCCCTGTGGTCGAATAAACTTGTTTTTGCCATACCAAACCCTTCAAAATTTATTTCTAAGTTATTTAAAGGTTATTTAAGGTATGTTGAGATTATGTTACTATTCCAGAGCGTATGTCGCGTTAAACCGATTACGTTTACGCATCAGTTTTGCGTATAACTTCCCAGAAAGCGTTTAAGAGTTTGAAATCGAACAAAAATCATACTGTGCAAAATGTCATACATAAATAAACAAAAACACAATGTTTTATTGATAATTGAATTGTTTGGAGTTTGTACAATGATTACACAAGCACAGATGTCACACTTTTAATACCTAAAACTTAAACATTATGTTCGGAAATTAACGTAAACATTTATGTGTTATTCTGTGTAGATAAATCTTAATATTTATATTGTAATTTTTATGTTTTGAGTTCACAGTATGAGTGGCCAATATGATTAAAATGTACCCATAGGCTACCTAGGCAGATGTATAGATATAACTATTATATTTAGTACTGACAGAAAGGTTGTATAGATATAACTATCCTAACATTTATTTAAATAACGAGGATTGAATTTATGTATATTAAAATTGTATATTAATAAATTATATACAAGGTTAACATCATTTACTATCGACAACATAATATATAAATGTTGTGTACTTTAACATTTTGAATAAATACTGCTGTTAAATACATTAAAACTTATACCATCATACTTTAATATATTAAAGAAGTATTATATTTCAAATAGAAAATATAGTTATACTAATAATAATAATAATAAATACATTTGTACAGTATAACAATTAGTCAATCATAAACTTGTTATATAATCTCTATGATAAGCTATTAAAAGTAATAATCTATATGACATTATTTTTAATTCAACTGATTTTACCACAATTCAACAAGTAATTTGTTTGTGTACAGCTATATAGACTTTTGAAGATTAGTCATTACATTTCTTTTCAACTATAATGTTTAATATGTTATAATTGTATTTTATCGTTGTTAAAGCTTTTAGCCATTCAAATATCCAAACGTAATTATAACACATGGTTAATTTATTAGGGTAGGAGTTGGCTACATGTGACATGTGGCAATTGGAGTTTTTAATCAAAAGGGTATTAAGGTAATTTAATTATTATTGTAATTATGGATTATATTAATAGATTAACTAACTAAGCATATAATTAAGGAAAGTAGATATCTCATTGAAATCAAATCGACAGTTTCGTTTAAATTATACAATTGATACAACATATTCCCAGAGCATTCATATTGCATTTGGTTCTTCATAACATCTTTAATGATCAAAATCATAGCGTCAAATGTTATGGTTGATTGTGGTGATGGTAAAGTTTTATGATATTGCATAACTTGAATTTTTGTTTGATGTGTTGTAGCAATTGCATGATTTATCTAACAATGATTACGATATTGAATTAATGTTGGAGGATTTGTTGACAGTGTGTTTTAACAGCAAGCAAACTAATACCGTTGGGCTTTAGGAGTTTATAATTGGATTAATTAGAGGATTTGTTGTCATTGTGTTTTAAACATTCACAATGTAACATGTGTTTTACCAGCTGCAATCCTTTATGAACAATTTCTTGACGATGTGTTTTACCAGCTGCAATCCTTCATGAATAATTTCTTGACGATGTGTTTTACCAATTACAAGTTAATTCACAGTGTGTTATAGCAGTTTATGTTTTAGGAAGGAGATATATTTTGTAATTATTAACGTGTTATTAGGAAGGAGATGTATTTATAATTTCTTGATGATGTGTTTTACTAGTTACAGGTTAATTCACAACGTGTTATACCAGTTATGATTCACAAATGACATGTCTTTTGTGGTTTGTTGATCTTGTGTTATATAATTTTTAGGTTCTTCACTATGTGTTATATTGTATAACACACCATACAAGTTAAATGACGTTGTGTTATATTGTATGATTCACGATATGTTTTTTTGGGTTTCTTCACGATGTGTGATATTGTATGATTCACGATGTGTTTTCTTAGCGTTGTGTTTCTTCATGAAGGAGAGAAGGAAAGAAAGAGAGAGAGAGAGAATCGCTAGAAATGTGGAGTGATTTGTGGGATGACTATTATTTCCATGTTTAAAACAAGCTAAATGACACATCTACCCCTAAGTAATTAAATCATTCTATTTTTAAGACACACATATTACCAAAATGCCACCAAGATGATCTCAACCATCAAACACACTCATCCAATGGTCAAGATCACTTCCTACACTTTGTAGGAAAAACACACTTTGTAGAGGAACCTCACCCTAATTTGTTATACTATGATGTATTATGCAAAAATTTTATAATTAATAAATGATGTAATGACAACACATTTTTATCGCAATAAACATTGTTGATTAACACAGTACTTTATTATAGCATAACATATATAATGTTATAATTTTTGGTTATTTAAAATAATCTTCATGATATAAACGAATATAGTTAATGTTATAACATTTTGTATAAAAAAGGACCAATTAAAAAGGTTTTTCAATATATTTGAGTAGAACCAAGTTGAAACTTTCTTATACTCCTTCAAGTTGTTAACTTAACATTTAATAATGTTATATTTAGTAAAAAAAATTCCTTTTATATTTAAAATATACAGTTTAATATTAAAATATAATACCACATTATATAAATATTTACTATATATACTTTAATTTAAGGATCGTAGTAAAATATGAAATTTATTTTACGATAGAGTAAGGTATATTTAAACACGTCAATATTTAATATGTAATATATTATATTGGATGTGAGTATTTATATATTTAATAACGTATTTAATTATTCATATTCTATCAGGTCCTTTTCACCTACCATTATTTATATTTAAAAACAAATACTTGTAAATACATTTAAATACATTTATTTTAAAATAACGTATTAAATATATATTTCAACATTTAAATACAATGATGCATATATTAACAATTAAATGTTTATAAAATAGTTTAAATATATTTTATAAACTATTTAAAGTATATATAATGATGAAACTGCATAAATATTTAATTATATTACGTATAAAATTGAACTCAATTTATATTTTCAATTTTTATAATTTACTTAAGTTTTAAATTGTATATATTTTAAATAACATATCTAATTTAATTACATTTTGTTATAGCCGAAACTCACTAAACTTTCCCTATAGAAATAAAGCACCTTATAATTTATAACCAATTTGCTCCATAAGAACCAACTTTAATATAAATATATAAGTATTTTAAATGTATTACAATTCTATTTTATTTGAAGTATATATATACATTATAATACATTTAAATAATGTTTATATATTTTATATGTTTATACGTGTATATAGTGTAAAGTTTATTTTACGTAGGATACATATAAAATTTTATACATTTAAACTTATAACATAATTTAAAGAAAGTGTATGTTCAAAAGATTATTATATATATAAACATATATAAATAATCATGTTTTTATTCTCTATCAT